>VTPC01001789.1:6950-101639 GCA_011009095.1 Ignelater luminosus
AAAAAGTGTTTGTTGGTTTTGTTTTAAATTTAAGGAGTGTTTTTGACTGAAGACTCTAATAATATTTTTAGAGGTTCATTTATCTTGTGAGGCATCCTTGTTTGATCTTTTCTGCAATCGCAGATTATTCAATCTCTTGGTGGGCCTTTTAACTTTTAAAACATCAATTTATTACTATTATTTTATATTTAAGTCATCATTTATTTTTATGAAAACACAAAAATGCATCATCTGGGTAAATTCATTCTCTACATAAATATGACTTGATCAAGATAGATCAGTATCAATTTAACCTTTATAAATTTAATGTACTTTTTATTAAATTTATCAGCGATAAAAGTCTAGAAGGGAGAAAAAGAGACACGTCTAAAACGTAGAACTCCTTATATTGATGTTCCCCCCCTCTATTTTTTGTTTTTACGTCGTTGTATGCGCCTTTTCTACGCCTCTCGCTCTCTTGGTTAGAACGAATAAAGTGGCCAATCTAAAAATCGAAGATGACTACGATTGAGTATGTTTTAACAAGAGCAGCGTTCTTGACGTCTTGTCGTCACGTTGTAAATTTTTGTCACGTACTACAGAAGAGATGTAAAGAATATGATGGTAATACAGGTTTAGATTTGAGGATCGCATATTAGAAAAGTTCCGCACGTGATTCTTTCCGAAGTCAGAAATGTTGTTTAAATCATGAACAAACAAGGGAATCTCTGCAGAGATTTCACGTTACAGAAATTCCCATAAGCGTTGGTGGTAAAGTAATGTGGATGATTTGTCATAAACTGGGATGGCCAGTTCGACCGTTTCTCAACAGCTCGACGGGCCGTGAAATTAAGTGCGAGTTGCACTGGTTCTAGAATCGGATGATCCCGGAGTTTTATCCTGTGTGCGTTTTCGCTCGCAAAACACGCTATGCTATTTTAAAAACCTATGAACCGAGTTATTTTATTCTCCGTGAAAAACATCGTCGTCTTTATGCCAAGTGACAGGAACAATGTTTTTATAATTTCCTATAAAAACAATCTAAATCTAGCGAATGTCCTGTGCTGCCGCTTTCCTGGCAAAAAAACCCTGCACGAACAAAAAAGGGCAGACGACAAAGAATTTATTTAAATTATTCACGCCTCCATATACAAAGCGCTTTTTAAATGGCGGTAATTTTTAAATAAACATTTTTAATTTCTTCACTTAGATAAATAAACTAGAAGGCCACTTTGACAAACCATACATTTATGTTAATTTGTAGTAAATAAAAAGTGAGATTATAAAAATTTAAAGTTAAAACTTAAACTTAATTCTGACATGTATAAATTAATTGTATATCAAGATCTCAACCTCGGACAGGATTTGAACCCGTGCCTTTAACTTATTTCGATCAATGCTCTAATTAACAGAGCTACAAGGTCGTTCCAGCGCAGAGATAAATATATTTGTTATTATGTATTATTTATTTATAGTCGTCATGATAATTTTTAGACAGTACTGTCTGTAAGAACGTAAGTTTCAATCCCTTCAAAGTTTTTAATTTCAGCTTTGCAAAAATTTAAATAATTAATTTAGTAATATCAAGCATATTAGAAAAATAATTGAATCATTTATATTTATACAAAAATTTGTGAAATAGTAGTAACAACATTTAAAAGACATTTGTTACAATTAAAACCACTTTGAAGTTATTGAATGCTTCCTAAAATGAACATAAATGTAAAGTCCCTAACAAATTATGAACTAAGGAAATTTAAAAAGCAAAGAGTAGGAAAAATCTTTATATTAATTGAAACGTCGTTCCCTGCCAATTTTTTTTTTCTAAATTAAAAAGAAATTGCCTTACTACCACTTGAGCAGCTTATGCTTTATACACTCGACCTAAATTTCGTTCGTATCATTTCCAGCCCTAGTAGGGGTTCAGATTATTGATTATTAAATTTTAAGGGATTTTAGGAATTTTTTAAAATCTTAATAACAAGCATTTTGAAGTATTTTTCATTAATCGCAATATTACTGATAAATCAAAAATATAATTAGAACTAAAATCTTCAATTCATTGTTTTAATTATATCTTGCGACGAATATTAAAACTTTTAGACAATTTATTATTGAAATATTTAATAAAGTTTATTATTAAAAACAAGAAAGTTGTACTGAAACTGCCGAATAAAGCCATTTTCCGTTTTTGCACAACAATACAAAATTCAGGACATCTACATCGCGGCCAAAGTTTGTATTTAAAAATTATCGTTTTCATTATCTGGCTACTAATTGCGTCATTACCATTGTAATTATCATGGAAAGCGCGAAGGGAAACGAGCAACTTTCCAACAAGGAAAAACATTTCGCTACCAAGAAACTTTCTTTTACTCTTACAACTTTTTTCTACCTAAAATTCGTTTATTGTTGCAACACCGATTTTTGTATTTTTTATACTTACAACCTGAAAATTTAATTTAAACTTTAAAAACTAAAATTGCAACCAGGATTTTATAAAATACTTTTTGTGGTGCTTGACCAATTTTATTTTTTTACATTTTGTTGAATAAAAACCGTTGATGGCTAAAAGTTTTCGAAGTCCCTAGAAGTTTTTAAACACTTAAGCTTTTATTTTGAGCTTTCAGCTTAACTAAATTAATTTGATAATATGATACAAGTGTTTTGCTTTAGAAAATTGCTCCTGAAAATGATAAAAGTTTACTTTTATAATTAATGCAACTTTTTATTAAACATCTTAATGAAAAACTTGGCAACCTGAATTAACAATTTCAGAAAAAAAAGAAAGTTTATTAGGATTTCAATTTTATATACTGCTGAAAGTTCAATATTGGTATTTTATCCAATTTTAATTTCCTAAATTTTGTTTTTTGTTTGCTTTTCGTTGCACTTCATTGGTTGTCTGTTTATTCTTCTACTTAATTAATCTTCAGACTTTGGATTGTGATGTTTAGTAAAAGTTTGTAAGACCTAATTTTGAATTTTCAAAAGCTTGAACAGGAAATTGATTTAGTAGATTTTTTTTTCTGGCGATAATCTGAGTATTTGAATCTTAATTAGATCCTGATAGATACAAACACCTTCTTTAATCTTTATCTGCAATCTTTGTGTTGTGTTAAGTTTTTTTATTAGCCAGTCTGTATTAATTTGAGTTTTTTTTTAATTTCATAGGACCCAAAACCTACCAACTGGACAGTCGGGAGAATGTTATCGTTCTGATTTATCAATCGCTTCCTGCATCCCACATCAATCTGTCTATTAATATTTCTAAACTCAGAATTTATGGAAAGCCATCTTTGATCAATAAATATCACTGGCTATTACTATAGAGACCGTGAATTCTAGAATAAGCAACAAAAAATGATATCAAAACGTAGATTAATGTATCGCGTATACAATGAAAATTCCAAGAAACAAATTAAAATTTATTTAATGCACAGAGCGACCCCACAGGTAAGTAACTATAATACTTGAAACTTCGATTTTAAACGGATCTGCATTAATAAAATCAATAAAATCGTTGGCAGTTGTGCAAATCCTGTTCTAGACAATGGTACTTCAATAAGACAGAGAGAAACAATTTTGGTTTCTTTGGATTCACCAAGACAAAATTGGTAGAAACCTATAGGATCAAGTGAGTAACCTTCTGATAAAGAAATTTATGTTTGCAAGATATTTCTGGTTGACAGGAAAAACCTCAGCTACAAAATGGCATAGGAAAAACAATTTGAACGAATTGTCTACTAAGAAACTTTTTGTTCGGAAAGCAAAAATACGTGGTGAGAAGTGCGCATTTTGGTTTAAGCAAAAAGTAACCTTTGATGAGTTGTAGTTTGAGTGTTCAAATAACTTGTAACGTAATTTTGTCATATAAGACAACTCTACGGTCTCAATCTTAAATTTAAGATATTCTGAGTTCAACTCTTAAGTTACTTCTGAGCTCTGATTACGTGTTCTATTAGACTAATTTATTTTATAACCTTCATTTTACAAGTGACCTTTAGAAAAATCACATCGGTTTGTATTCTATCTTTTGTGACATATTCTCTTTTTTACTTAACCATGATTGTGTGACTATACATTTCAATGATTATTTAGATTTAGTCTATGAGGTTAAATCCAATTCGGTGGCGTTATCGATGTTGACTTTTAAATTCTTTTGTTTGTTCTAGTAGTCCTTTGCAGACTGAGTCGCCTTTGCATTGCTTGCTGTTGTTGGCTGTAGTGTTGGTAGAAGAGTAGCGGTGGCAGCCGAATAATTTGAAAAGAGATCGTTGGAAATACTTCTCCGTCGGCCTGTTCAGCTGATCCGTCTCCGGGTCACCGGTAAGGAATGACGTACGTGGCTTTTATCGTTTGGATGGACCGTCACCTAGATCTTCGTCATAAACTAATTGCTTCTATTAAGCTGTGGTGGTTGCTTATCTTTTTAGTTTCTCCAAACAGGGTGGGACTAGCTCTTGTGCTGTCTGGATTTTCATTTTGCTGTCGGACATCGTAGATTAAATTCGGCTGCAGTTTGTTTAATGGATGTTATTCACTCACCGGCAACTCGTAGACTAATGCTTCTGTGTGGCTTTCTTTGCAATATAGCTCGTCTTTCATCGGAAAATTGTTTGAGCTTGTAATCGCATTTAAGATTTACTCTGAGTTAAAGGTTACTTAGTAAATAACATAAATACTTATCTAAATCTAACCCGGATATAATTGGGTCGGAGGTGTCAGACAACCTTGAATTAAATTGGGACATCAAGTCAGCAATAAATAGCAAATTCGCAAAACAATTTTCTTCTATTGAACAAAAACGACAAACATACCAACGTTTGGACGTCAGAAGTTTCTTTTATTCGGAGAAAACACAAGATCCGAACAAATTTGCTAGTTATTTATAACACAAAAACAAAGAAATAGAGCTAAGTTAATACATTTATTAAAATTCAAACAAAACAACAAAAGAAATAGACCAATACATCAACTTGGAATAATACTTATTCCTTAAACTCAAAACTAAAGTGACGTCATTCAGAGTTTCTCTTGTTTATAACTAATTATATTTTTGGGGTAATAAATATTTAACTTTCAACCTACACTTATAACTATACGGAGAAATTTTAATAATTCAAAACTAAAGACAAACAAAAACAGATTGCTATCAAACAGACATTTCCATGATTTACAATATTATAAATGTATTTTATTAATAACATAATTCAAACGTTCAAACTATAGTTCAAGTTTTAAAAAATTGTTTTAAAAAATTTAAATTTAACAAAACCAGTTAAACTAACACTGTTTTCGCATCACAAAGATGATCTACATGCCATTATAAAGATTTTGTTTTAACTCATCGGAATTAAATTCAAATTCTCCTCGACAACTGTCTACGCCTATGGAATAAGGTTGCAGAATATTACCCCATCAATCCATATATCTTATTTAAATTCCAGCTCAAATAAATTGTCGATTACGCAATTTTCACAATGCTAAACCCAACTTTACACATAACGAAGATATTCTTCCTTGACCATAGCTCAAGAAACAATGCCAGACGACCCAATTTAATATTCAGGTAAATTGTAGGTAAATTTTATTAACTAAAACGTTCGCAAATCGCAGTTTCAAAAGCCAACACCAACACAGTCATTCAATGGAAATGTGACAATTAGACCATTTTTCACTAAACATCCCATATTTAAAATGAAATTATACCAATAAACAAATTTGAGAAAAGCGCAACAAACTATTGCTTCAAGAGCTCGTCACACAATAATCATTGCCACACCCCTATAAGATGTCATATCCATCGCCCTAGATTTTAAAATCCGAGAAGAACTGAATTTATAAAAATTAAATTAAAAAAAAATCAATGATTTGCGATCGATATTTCACTTTTTTAAATTAAATTAAAAATTTTGGACGATTATCAAATTAAAATAAAATTTTTAAACGAGAAAACTATGGATATCTAAAAAAGACGAGAATACAAACGTAATTCAAGGTTGCTCTGCAGGGGAAGTCCCGAAAATCCGAAAGATCCTATTTCTTTACAAAAGACAAATTTAAGTAAGAAAAACAAAAATATAGAATTCTTAATTTAATACAACCAATAAACAATTCAAATATGAAAGTTAATGATAATTTACGAAAATAAATTTAAGGATTTGAACTTACCATGTTTATATAATATATAGTTTTCCTACCAACCTACAATAATATAATCTTAACGGGATTTTAAAAAATTTAAGAAGTTATATTATAAAGATTAATTGTTACGATTGGTGTTGCGTACTCACGTTGCCCACTATAATAACTCCCACCCTGTAATGTGTGCATATAAGTAGGTAGCGGTACGGTAGAGGATAGATCAGTTGATAAGTGCAGAAGTGAGGTTAGGAATGTCTTGCGTTAGTTAGGTTGGAAGTATCACGCATGACAGAAGAATATGATAAGTAAGAGGACAGTTGAGCGCAATATTCGCGTATATCATTCCCTGATGAAGTATTAATTTTACATTTAGTATTAAAGCCTGGAAATTATCGTCACTGAAAACTTTTATGGCTAAACTAGAAAAAAGGAAATCTTGATACAAACAATACGATTTAAGCAATTTTGAATTGTTTGTTTAAATTTCGATAGAAAAACTTCAATGAGAATCTTTTGGCACTCGAAAAATTCCAGAAGCTTGACCTTACAATGATTACTATGAAAAAGCTTTCATTAAATATTGTGAATTTTTTCCAAGATAAACAAAATAAAACGTTTTAATACTGCATATCAAATTATTTTTACTGGTAGATCTCAGAAGCATCTAGATTTACTTAAAAAACTAAATATAAATAATAAATAAAAATAAATATACAATTCAGAAGTAAAATTGACGACACATCTTTTATAGACAAATGTCCTTAACACGGAGAAGTCCGCTAGGTAAAGACGTCCGTAGAAAGAGATTCCACTGTATTTACTTTACTTTTATTTATTATGTCTACATTAAACTAAATATGATGTTAAAATGTCTAAATATAAGTTATTTAAAAAGTATCTGATGTACTTTACCCTATTAAGAACCTGAATGTGGGTAGTGAATGAAGCATGAAAAACATAATATACAGTAAAGATAGAAAATAAATTGGAAACCTTTCATAGATATACACTAGTAAATTCGATAATAAACCTGAAATTTATTTTTATTGCACAGAAATATCGCAAGTATTTCAGGAATTTGCGCCGAGGCAATAAATCTAGGATCAAAAGAGTTGGAGAAAGATTTAGAAGTATGACTATCTAAGTTGGGCCTTTATCGTTGAAATGGTGAACTAGTAGGTAACTGTTATTATTGTATCCGCGGAATCTTTTTGAATATTTCCTTTTTACGTTCGACTGTTATTTCCTTTTATACAAAACCAATTTAAGCAATATAAAATATAAATGTTGAATTTATATTTAATATAATTATTAATACCATTTAAGTAGAAGTAAAAACATCCTGTATTTTAAATATTTTCTATTTATTAGAACTGAAATTAATTATGTAGTTACTGAAATGTCTAAGAAAAACTAGTCTAATCTTAATTTTGCACAATCTTAAGTATTGTTTGTGCATTTCTTCAGATTCTTTCTAACTTTCTGAATTTTTTCATTCTAATAACAAAGATCGATTCAGCAGGAAATTCTGGGTCAAACCTTAATTTAATAATTCTATCCACGAATCTGTCTTAATAACAATCAAAGTTACGTTGGTAAATTACTCCTAATTAGTACTTCTTGATTAACTTGCTTGAGTTCATAGACCGTCTACCATCATTACACGCTGTAATTAATGTGCTAACTTGTTATAATATCTTAAGACTGCACACTGAGAGCATTAAGAGTCATCAAGAAAACAGAGGTTGAAAATTGAGAATCAGTATAGCTGAAAATCATCCTGTAAAAATCTTAACAAACACCAAAGAGTTTTGAAACTGTGAAAAACACAAGACAGCTTCGCAGAAATATGGTGTTTAGACTGAAAGATAGAACTAAGAGGAGCTTAATAAAAAAGTTTACAACAGAGTTGATTAAGAAAAAATCAGTATGAAAAACGCACAACAAAGAACTTACAATATTGCCCTGAACATTACAGCGCTATAGATATTCATTACCAATAATACTTTTAACGAAATTAATTTGGACCAGCTATGTAGGTTTCAGTATGAAATATAAAAGAATCCAAGGGACCGTATAACCTTGTAGTTGGTGGAGAAAATTAAAAAAAATTGTAAAACTTCAATATTGCAGTACCTGAGCAAACAATTAAAAACGCCAAGATTTAGGTATGTTATAACTCAATTCGTTTTTGTATTTAATATTTTTAATAAGCTCAATAAAAGATGTAGACCGACGAATGTTTGAATTTAGCTATTTTTAAAAGTTTAATAAAGAGCAAAGTCCGATTGTGTTCACCTGCCTCCTGAACTGTTTTTTAGTTAGATTTCCTAGTGAATTAATGAAAGTTAGAAGATTATTTGAGGACGAAATCGGTCTTAGCCAACTCTAGCTGGCGCTTTGGAGAGCGTAGCCAGACAGATTTTTTAAAGTTGCTCTCTTAGAAGCCTAGTAGAGAGCGGCTTAGAAGGTAAATTGAAGGCGAAGCTCAATCTTGGACCTCCACAGGTGGCCTTTGAAAAGGCATGATTCTACTTGTTAAGCGTAGTCCGATGTATACTGAATTAACTCTCTTAGAAGGCTAATGGAGAACGAAGTCCGATCTTAGGCTATCGCAGGTGGTCCTTTAAATAGCATGCCTTGTTGTTGTTGCAGAGCTAGCCCCACCTCTGGCTACGAGAAGTAACCCTTTGGGAAGCTCGACATGTGGAGAGTAATCCGCCATGTTGACTTAATTAGCTTTTTTAAAAGATTAATGGACAGTTAACCTCGACCTTAGGCTATTCCAAATGACCCTTTGGAAGAAGTAATTTGACATATTGAGCGTAACTTCACATGTTAAAAATCTTCTTAATAAACTTTCTTAAAGGATCAATGGAGGACGGAAGCCAGTCTTAAGCCATCGCAGGTGGCCCTTTACATAACCGAGCCCAATAGGTTCTTTTAAATAGCTCCCTTAGAAGAATAATAGAGAACTAAACCCGACCTTAGGCTACTGCAGATAGCCCTTTGGAAGGCGTAGCTCAATATGCTGAGCGAAATCCGTCTTCTTAATTAACTCCCCGAGAAGGTTAATGGAGGACGGTGTCTGACCTTAGACCACTGCAGATGTAGTTAGTAGCTCTTTTAAAAGGATAATGAAGAGCTAACTCGCCCTTTGGCTACCGCAGGTGGTGCTGTGGATAGTTTAGTTCGACAGGCTTTCCTAATTAGCTTCTTAGAAGGTTAATTGGCAGTGAAGCTCAACACTGAGCCACAGTAGATGGTTTTGATGACGCGTTGTAGCTCCATAAGTCATAGCCAAGTCTACAGTGACGCAGTGGAGCTCCGACTGTACCACCTCTATCGCAATATTTAAATATATTTAGAAGTAAACAATCAAATTCCACAATCTAAAGGGCTTCATTCTGTAGCGAATCTACTAGAGAAGTTTTATTCAGGGCCGTCTTTGCCTTGTTAATTACTTATCTGCTACAAACATTTAACAGCCTTTGAAATGTGTCATGGAAGATATAGAACGATCACTTCTAAAGAGAAGTTACGTATTTTGCCAAAGCTAACGAAGACATACAAAACAAGACAATTTTATTATTTTTGGTCTTGATTTGATCTATTCATGTGTAACAAGCTAAAAGCTTATTATAATGAACAACACAAAATTTTTAGAGAACTTGTCTCGCTTTGGTCGTGGGTCTGCAATACAACTCTACTTATTAAGTTAAAAATAACAACGAATATACCAAATTCAGTTAAGCGCCAGTGTTTTCTTGACCATGGAAGAAAACATAAACCCTCGGCAGACTTCTTATCCATTAATAGTACACAAAAAACCCAAAGTATAATAAAACCAATTAATACGTTTTATTACACTTCAAAAAGGATTATATAAGCAAATCAAACTTCAACTTCTAACATTTTATTAAACCCTAGATTGAAATGACGTCATTGAGATTTAATTATATTTACGACCGGCTATGCTATTAATAGCATGTAACAAAGTCTCAAACTATATTTACGCTAAGAAGAAATAATTGCAAAAAAATTCAAACGATGCAAAAACAATTTAATATTGAACAAATGTTATTTTTATTTACAACTACCTATATTCTTAGTTTCAAGATATACTTATGTTTATCAAAAAAAACTTCAAAATTTAAACAAAGCAAAAACAATTTGGTATTGAGCAAATCTTTTTAGCTATATGTCAGATTGTTTCAAATGGTGATGTACGTGCAATTATAAAGTTTTTATTTTAACTCACCAGGATTAAATTTGAAATCACTTTGAAAAATGACTACGCCTATGGAAAATTCCAGTATAATTTCCCTTCAAGTTTACAGTTCTAACAGGTTGACTGATTACGGGGCCGCGCCCAATTCTAAGTATTATAATTATTCAAATTTTATTTGGTTCGCTCCCAGCGGTTTTAGTTTCTCGGATATTCTGATGCTAGACTCAGAGCAGTTTTACACTTTGCAACGGCTCTCCTGATCCAGACTGTAGGGAACAATGTAAGATAGTATACAAAGTCGACGATAATATAATTCAATAGAATTTAACGACGGGAAAATTTCCACTAAAACTCACACCTTACGAGTTAATTATACCAACAAAAAACATTTATAAATCATAACGACCTGTTGCTTGCAAGGACTAACATGAGAACGACCTTACAGGGTAGATGACCAACATAAAAAAACGTAATTCAGTTACGCACTGAATTCAAAATACGAAAGTGACTTAACCTATAAAAATTAATTTAAAAAGGGTAATTAATGATTTTCGACCTTTATGTTACTTTTTTAATTTGAATTAGGAATTTTAGAAAATTGTCGAACGCAAACAAGATTTTTATGCGAGAAAACAGCGAATATCTAGAAATGTTGAAATAGAAGGACTTAAAAAAAATTTAAGTATTTATATCATAACAAGTAAGGAATCGTTACACTTGAAGAGTAAGATAGTTTAGAAGGTTCGTCGTTTTTGATAGTCTTTCGGTCTTTATTATCTGGTTATCGAAGTAAATGCGTAACTTGCATATTTCCGGCCTAAAAGTCAAGAAAGTTGTAATTAATATAAATTGCAAAGTGAATAAATACTAATAAGTCATTTTTAGACCAAGTAAGTTAAGAGAATGTATATTTACTTCAAGAAAGAAAGAGGGAATAAACATTCTTAACTCACGTGATTTATACGATATTTTATTTAATTTTGACGAAATAGTACCAATAATAGCTATTGCCCATTTAATTCTGACAAAGTAAAAAAAACTAATCAAGTAGTCAAATAGTGGTGTGTGACAGTCATGGTTATTTAGTTGATGCGGCAACTGTTTGTTTGTAATGCATTTTCTATTGTTGAAAGTGATTTAAAATTCTGAAAGTGATTTAATAAAATTTTAATTCACCAACAAATAAACAGTTGCTTATGATGGTTGTTATGGAGTTAATGATGACACTTTCAAACGTTAAAATTGAATAAACAAACGTAAAGCTGATATAAAACAAAAACTCAGTTTTTTAAAGCAAGAATAGAATTAATTATTAAAAAAATTAAATCCACAAGTATCTTTTTGGAAAATTAATTCATAGAATCAACCATTATTCTTCTTTAGATTCATACAATTAATATACAGATTAGTACGAGTAGAAGTGGAGTTACAGAACAATCCTGTCAAAATACTGTAATAACCCTCATCTGCAATACCTCAAGGTTGCAGTTGATCTGCTATTTTAATATAAATCTCAAGGGGAAACTAACGCAGGGGTAAGGAAAGATACTAAAAAGAACAAATTTAAGGTCTAAGTGTTCATTTTAATTCATTTCAGTTGTTTGATGCCCTTAATGTTGATAGGAACAATTTGGAGATCTAATTAATTTTTTTATTTCAGATTACTCTATAACTCATGGTTAAAATATAGTTTGCAACTCCTCATGCGTTATTTCTACATTCAATAGAATTTATTAGAAAACTTGTTTCAAATTTAAATAATCAGCAACTTAATTAATTTCAATACTCATTACTCAAGTGCAATTTTACAAAATGAAGTAAATTTTGAAAGAAAACTCATTTTTCCGAATATAAAAGTAGGATAATTACTTTTAATGTATATTAAATGGCTGTAAATGAAGCTTCTTTTAATTGAAGATAATTAATGAGCAATTACGTCATTGCACACACTGCAATTTGTTTGCAAATTATACACCCACTGTAAATGATTAATTTTATATCCAATTCATAATTATTTCGTTGCATATGCATAGTTTGAATACCAATGTTAATGAAAATTAGCACGTAAATAAAAAACTCGGCCACAATAAATACATGTTGTATACCTACAGAGGCGTAATCAAAATAAATACCCAGTCAATGAATATTGGTATTACAGAATCATTAGTCCTGACATTAGCACAAACTCGAGACGATGATTTATGTGTACTTCAAGCATTAACTCAGCTAGTATTTTTAAAAACTGCAAACTTCTTATTAGTTCCACACATTTAATACATCCGAAGCGATTAAGTTACTCTAAAAAAGGTGACGAGCATCATGTTGAAGTAAATTGGATTGGAAAACGGGTGTAACGTAACTCACTTTAATATTTCAGTCAGATTTAGAGGGCTGCAGCATGCAAACTCAAACTAATGGTATAGGATTGTGGATGGGATTCGAACTCGAATTTGTCTGCATAATGTATAAGATATTGATATTAGAAATTTAGATTGAGGTTTTCTTGAATACTTTGTAATACTTCAATAATATCTGAACTTACGTTTTATATCACTTTTAGAACATCTCCTCAATAATATTAGAATCGTCGAAGTTTTCGAGTTTGTGTTTGTACTACTACTACCACCACCACCACTTTTTTATTAGATTTGTCAAAATAAAATCTGGAATAAAAAGAGAAAAAAGCCAATAAAAAGTTTGATAATTTCAGTTCAGAAAACAAAGTTTTAATTAGGAAAATTGGCACAAGCAAACCGTTAAACCGTTGCATAATATACACACATTAAAACAAAATAACATTTGAACTTTAAACAAGTAGAAATCGGACAAGAATAATCCCACGGATTAAGCAAAATATAAAGGGGTAGATTAATTTTCAAAGCCAGTAGTCCTATTGTTGGCGCAGAACGTTCAATATTGCTGGTAACATGTGGCGCATCAGACATACGCGGATCAGAACCGTCCGGAAAACTTATACGAGAGGCGAATCTCAAAAACTTATTACCACCCAATCTAGAAAAGTGACTTGACTACAATTTAATGTTAGTTCAGAAAGTGATTGTAAAATGTTTTCTAGTTATCTACTGGATGAACTGAAAATTTATTTTAGAATTTGTCAGAGAAAACTTGAAATGAATAAAATCAACACAATTGATGGAATCTACGTGAGAAACTGGAGTTTTCCTCAACTTCTTGTTTATTTGATTAATATATTTCGAATATATCTAGCATATCAATCAAACTATTCTTATAGAAAGCAATACAAAATTGTAACGATCTATTAATATTTAATAGTTCGCGGGCGAAAGTTTCGTTAATTATTTAACAAACACTAAATGAAATGGAAAAACAAGAAGAGAAATAAAGGTTAATCCTGCAATTATTGTAATTTATTCCTTCATAAATAATCATTTTGACGCATTTTAAGAATTAAGTCCTCTTTTTTTAGCTGATCTAGCAGGCAGACTTACCTTTTTGGGCAGTAAATATTAGAATTGCAAATACCGTGAAATTTACAAATAAGGTTTCTGCTGTAATTTTACCTTTTTTATCGTGTTTTCAGAACTTTCCTTCTACCGACTTCTTCTATCATTATATCAACTTTATAGTTTGTAATGGCCACTGCTGTCCACCACTTAGCAAAAAATTATCAACATTTTAGCTCTTTTACATTTCTTTTTGCTATGTCCAAAAGAAGAACGATCTACAAGAGCGCAAGCAGTTAATCAGCTGAAATGCCCGACACTGATTTTGGGCTTCAAAACGGAAATGTCAAGTTATTTACTTTTACTTCATTACAACTTTTGCCATTTGGAAAAGTTCAACTCATTGTTTGGCTGCCAAAGACTATAATCAGAGAAGATGTGGTCTTCAAAATCTATTAAGGCAAACATTTTAATCCTCGGTATCAAAATTCTCGTTTCAGCATCTTCATTGTTTTGATCTATCAAAGTAAGACGATTTTGGGAGATTTAAGAAAAACTAAAGTTGAGATAATTTGATGTAAACTTACGATAAGGAAGTAACTGATGGCCTACCTTTCATTTAATCATAGCCTAAAGACATTTCTCAGAAAAAAGAATTTCAATAGTTCAGTGTTTCTCAATCTTCTGTATGTTATGTAGCAGCCATGGGTACAATCCTCTTCAGAATAAAGCAAAGGTTGCCATATTTGGTTGGAAAAAAGGATAAAAAACAAAAAAAAAAGTAAAATAGTGACTATCTAGCAGTAGTAATAGTATTGTGAGCAGGCCTACAGCATCTAGCTCTCTTTATTAACTTCTCTATACAACTACTTTTTTCCCATGCAAAATAACTTTGACTGTTTTGACAGTTGCACTTAGAACCACTTTGGTAGCTCTTGCCTCATACAGATGTTAGTGTGGTAGACAAAGAGCCTATACAACAATTACCTCATCCACCCTAATAGTTAACCAGTTGGGAACCGCCTAGAGCAGTCCTGATTACTCTTGGATTGTTGTTTTTGGAAAGTTAACAGTGTCGGTATGGTAGTTCAGAACAGTACGTTATTTTTAAAAATTTTCATTACTCTGGGCTAGGAATTGAATTTCAATCAAACCCTCACTAGGCCAGGCACATTAGAATTTTGCCTGTCAAGAATGGATGGAGTTCTGGAAACTGTTTTAATCACTCAACCAGGCTTCTGATATAAATAATCTGAGTTTGCTCCGATTTCCGAATGCAGCTTCAGCCGTGATGTTAAAAAAACTGAAATTTTAGAACTTTGTGCGATTTTTCTCAAATTCCTCCGAACCTAAGCGTTTAATCGAAAAGTCCACTAATACCCAAAATGTAAAGCATGAAATTCTGCTTCGGTTACGTACCAACACTACAATTTGATCAAATGGTCTCGTAGAAAAGCTACGTCAGAAAACACCAATTTTTCACACTTTTTGAAAACACTCATTTTGTTTAAAAATATCTATGAATCGATCAATCTAACGCAACATTTTGTAGAATCAAAGATGTAGAGCATCCAATTCTTTTTGCAAAAAGTCTAACAAAGTAAACCTAATCACTAAGTACATATTACACTTTTTATATTTTCTGGCAATCGTATGGTTAATGACCAACATCAATTTTTGGCTTTCCATTGAATGGTTTTCTCCAAAATTCAATTTTTTTCTGTTTTCAGTTTTTTACCAATACATACATACCAACTTTGGACGCGTAGTTTTTGTTTGACAGTCGTTTGTGTCAGTCAATGTCAATGATTTGTAAAGAATGAAGCTAGTCGAATATCGTTCAGTTATAAAATTTTTGCGTTTGAAGGCTCAATCTCCAACGGGAAAAAAAGCCGAGTTGGACGCTGTCTACAGGGAGTCTGTCTCTTTGTTCGCCATGGTAAAAACTGGGAGGTAGAGTTCAAACGTGGCCGTACGAGTGTGTTTGATGAAGAGCGTCCGGGAAGGCCAAAAACAGCAGAATATCATCACAAAAGTCCAATTTATCGTGTTAGAGGATCGTCGAATGAAAATAAGAGAGATAGCACAGACTGCAGGTATATCAACAGAACGCGTTTTTAGATTATTACATAAAGATTTGCACATGAGGAAGCTGTCCGCGCAATGGGTGCCGGGCTTGTTGACATTGGACCAAAAACGTGTGCTCATGGATATCTCAAAGGATCGATTTAAGCGTAGTTCAATGAACTTTTTGCGGCGATTTGTAACTGTTAATAAAACATGGGTTTATTATTACATACCAGAGACCAAACAGTGGACTTCAACAAGCAAACCTGCTCCGAAGGAGGCGAAGACGGTGCCATCGCCAGGGAAAGTAATGGTGACTGTCTTTTGGGATTCACATGGCATATTGTTCATAGACTATTTGCAAAAAGGAAAAACAATAATATGATTGTATTATGCTTCATTATTTCACAGGTTGGAGAAAAGAATCCAGTCGAAATGACCTCAAATGCAGAGAAAAACAGTTTTCTTTTATCATGACACATCGATGATCGCGATGGCCAGTATTCATGAACTTGGCTTCGAGTTGGTTCCCCACGCTCCGTATTTTCCAAATCTGCCCCCTAGCTACTATTGTCTCTTTCCAAACATAAAAACATGGCTTGGAGAAAAGAAATTCACGAGCTATGATGGAGTGATAGCCGCCGTGAACGCGTATTTTGCAGACTTTCAGACATCGTATTTTTTGAAGGGGATCAGAAAGTTGGAGCATCGATGGATGAAGTATATAGACCTAAAAGGAGATTATGTAGGAAAATAAAGTCGATTTTGATCAAAAAAGCACTTCGTTCTATGTTAATCTAAAGACTTATCAAACCACTCTTGTATGCAAGCCCTCACCTACACGCTGTTATCGAAGTAATAGGTTGAAGACAATACAATTAGCTGACTTTGGGGTTACACATTAGATGCTGCCCATGGGTAAAGTGTGTTTTTTCCATCAATAGTATCAATATTGATGTCCGCATTGTCGAACACAAACTGCATAAAAGAATTTTCTTGGACGATTTCCATTGTTTTTTGCATACTGGATGCTTCAAACAGTCTGATATCATTATAGGAACTGCAGCACCCTAGAACTGAAAGCAACATCTACAAGATCTCTTGATCCATATTTCTCATACACCAATCCGAGAGCTAGTTGTAAGTTAAAAACAAAGGATCTCAGCCTTGTAGCTAAAATAACTTTATGAACAAGACAGTTGATTTTTGTTTTTAGTTTTGATTGGTCTCCTTTCTTTCTTGGACAAATGATTATTGTAAGAAAAAATCTAACTATATCCAAAAACGTGTCTAAAGATGGGTACGTCTCCACTTCTTAAACTAGTGATCTGATGTCTTCCAGGATTACAACCGCTGCGGCTTCAACAATTCGGTCGCGTTGCTCTTGTTGGTCTTTGCTTCTGGCCTCATACCACATGCCCGATATGATGGAATAGTCTGTGTTTCGAAAGTGCATTGTGGTTTTTTTCTGCTGGTTTACTTTTACTTTTCCAACGAATAACAAATCTTCACCATACCTTTCGAACAATCTTTTCTGTATCATCTCGATCTTTGGAATGTATCCATTGGCGTTTCTCTTTTTTTAACATCAGGGCTGAAGCTCCATTCGGAAATCAGGACAAACTCAGATTATTCATATCAGAGGCCTACTTGAGTGATTAGAATAGTTTACAGAACTCCACCCGTTTTTGGAAGGCAGCCCTATTTTTGGACCTAATTTTATTGCAGAACTACCAGAGATAATTTGATGTCTCTTCGAGTTATCTGAATTCCTGGAATACCGAGTGCATCAAAACTATTTTTCTACACGAAAAACAAAGTTCTAACTTGTTCGCATATGTTCTTGCAAGAGTAGAAGGAGCGGATTCAAACGAAGCATTTGTCAAGATACTTCTTTATTCTTCTCTAGAGCCTCATCACCAGACAATGCCAGGCAGATTTGAAGCAAACAGAACACATTAAGACTATGTTGCGTTCCATGTTATTGATCGAGGGTTTTAGAAAAAATGGCTGTCTCTAGACGCGGTGGTAAAAGATTTCCTTTTTGGCATAGAAGTCTCTGACTTGTCTGAGGTAAATTTGATCTTACAATTTTGAGGCCACGTGGTTTATAACATGTTTTTTGACAGAGACAAGCCATTGGCAAAAGTGTCCACTGAGCAGTCGGTACTGTTTCCTAGCAGTTTTTACAAAAAATGATCGTAAAGGTTTTTTGTTTTCTTGCGTTAACAAATCAGACATTACTTTTACTTTTGAGGAAAACATTTAAAATAGCTACTGAAATCCTCACAGGTGATATTAATTTAATAATATTCTTTTGAATCTCATTTGCTTAAAACTGCAATAAAATTGCAATAATAAATGAAGCCAATGTCATTTATAGGTTCAAAAATGGGGTTGTGATAGTCAGTTCAACATATTACTGAAAGCATCTATTTTTGTAAGCTAAAACTAGTATTAATTGCAACTTTGTTTGGCGCCCAAGTAACGTGGGGTTTTAACAATAAACTGAAAATCTGATTCTCTATTTTTACTTTAAGAATTTCATTTGGATAATTGTGTGATCCTGCATCACTCATTGTCAAGGTATGTTGGATTTTAATATGAGACTCAAATCGGTGATGGAAGTTTTAACAGAAATCAAGATGCTAGCTGTTAGCTTTCTTATCATGTAGTCATCAAAAATTAACAAAATCTTTATAATTTCTAAAGCCGTGTTATTATACTTAAAATTTTAAAAAATATATAAACATTTATAAAAGAGCAAACAATAAGTAGCGCAATCTAATTTTCCCGTCTTCAAGAAAGTGTTTGAGGTACTTATTACAAGCGCGAAAGGCAGAGCAGGAGGGGTTAACATCCTGTATATCCTATTATCTGACACAAGTTCACACGAGTACAGCAAATAATGTTCTTATAGCGCTAATGTTAATGTATTGTAACTCATAATTAAGGCTTCATGCTTTCGTAAAACCTTAATTAGTAAATTAATCCTGAGTGCAGAGCGTTCTAACGGCAGTTGCAGTAGTTCTTGCATATCCAGACACCCCTTAAATAATAACAGAGATGTGTTTAGTTTTAGATACACGCGTTCCCATAAATATCGTAACAATAATTCTGAATTAGTTATACATATAAGCATAATCCTGTTTGTTCTAAGTTAAGATTTTCCCGCTATGACATTAGAATTCAAAATAAATGTTTTATACTGCAATTTACATAATTGTCGTTCTTAGACGAAAATGCATTAATGTATTAAGCTTGCGTGATGATGGGAAACAATTCAAATGTAGATTTGAATAGTTAAGACCTTTATAAAACAACCCTCTAACATAATATACAAAACAGAAACCGCAGTCTCGACTAGTATAGCAATCGTGTGTGCCAACAAAAAACAAGGACCATTAAAGAAATTAAGCTAATTAGCTAATGAGGACGAAAGTTTAAATTCGATGTAATCCTAAAAGTTCCGTAGAGAATACGGAGGTGCATTGCCTAATTATAAAAGTACACCTCATTTAGCTCGAAATGCAATTACGGTTAAAAGTTTTCAGATTTAGATAACTTTGGCAACATTGCGCTACCTCTGTATCTTGTGTAATATGGAAATTATGTTATCGTTACGTGGCGAAATTATTATTGGATGTTTTGATTACGAGAAGTTTTGTTTTTCCAGTTTTCATAAAGTTATCAGAAAATGTAGGAAAATTTCCATATAACCAGAAATTAAACAGAGATAATCTAAACTGAAAATCAAGATGTCGGAGTAGGGAATTGTTAATTAATTGAATGGAATTTTTTAAAAAGTTGAAAAGCATAATGTTTTGTTTGAGTTAGTTGAACATAAAAAAGTTCTGGTAACATTACTCTCAAGTAAATGTACTATTAAATTCGGTATCTAAATTTAAAAACGTCAAATAAATCTAATCGTTGGGACAGCGGAAGAAAAATTAAAGCAAAAGCATTTTTGCATTTATAAAGCATCAACGCATTATCTAGTTGAAAATTTAAAACATTTAGTTACGTTGATTGTACCCGAAATACCAAATCAGTATAAATAAAGATTTTTAGAATAGCCTTGAAATTTGAATTCATAGGACTACTGTCACACTATTCACACTTGATCTTGGAAAATATCATAAAGGATGTAGTATTTGAGTTTCCTTGATCTATTTGAAATTATTTGTGTGTTTTATTCAGTTTAAACGGCCAAACAAAAAGCTAAATTTATTGGCAAGAAAGTCTCAAAATCAGTCAGAAACAGTTTCTGGAAACTTGTAATTATAATTACTAACATTACGTGATACTACCAAAGCTTTTTTTGGCAATGTTGATCAACAGTAACTGATTGATTTAACACAAATCTTTTAGTTCAAAACAAATGCACATTTTTGGTATTGAAAGCCCAGAAAAGTTCAAATCTTAGAAAGCTAAATTATCACAGCTACCTTAGATTGCACGAATTTTGAAACGGTTGCTATCCGAGGAAGAATGAAGAAATAGGTTTACTTGTCTACAAGCTACAGTTCTGATGATAAATCGAAGATTCTCTGGGTCACCAAATATTCTGCTGACTTTAATACAGTTGTTACTCAGATCCAAAAGAAATTAAAAATGATTTATGCGTAATCAGTATGAATTTGACTGGTGTGACATGGAACTAATACCTCACCAAAGATCGATTGTTAGAGGTTAAGCAAACGTAGTGCAAGAGGTCCACAGCTGTCGAACATTACAGAAATCTTTCTTTTGTTAGAAACATTCAGGTGTAATCCCATCGACGAGAGCTCTGCACTACCATTCGCTTAGGAGTGCGTGAAACAGATGTCCTTTCGTACTGAGTAGAATTTCTGTCAAATAGACTAGTCTCTATCACTACCGTTTAAATAAACCAAGCTCATGTTCTACATTGGCAGGTTCTAACATCAAAGAGTAAAAAAAAGACGTGACTTAAAAGTTTGGGGCATGGCGTATATTTAGTAACTTTTTAAGTCAGAAAATCAATAGGACTTACTTCTGCAGTCCTTATGCGTTAGCTTTGCCCTCTTGTTCTATTGCGCAGTTAAGCTTCCCATTTGACAGTGTTCACAAATTAGACTCTTTGCCAAAGAGCGGACAGTGATAACATAATTTACCATCTGCCACTTTTATGCTGCATGTTTAATAATCTGCTTACAGTTCCCAACTAAAGTCAAATTCAGTAGGGCCTTTCTTCTTCACTAATTTTTCAATCGTATCTTTCGTTTGTTATTGTTGGTAGATTTCTGCTGCCTGAATAAAAGCAACGGTTTTAGTAGCTACTTTTCGGCCTGATGTAGTTGAAGTTGTTGAAAGCAAGACAGCTCACTGCTCCGTGAAACAAAAGTAATAGCAGCAGTGACTGAAATGGTGGATCTGGCAGCTGAGTGATAAAGACCTTAAAATTGGTAGTCGTTGCTGGAATGAAATTGATAATTTGGCATTGTTCATGGCGTTGCTGGAGACGGAATGGTCAATGATAGTAATGAATGAAGTTGGAAGACAATGATGGGAAGTTAATTGTTGAATGGTTAGAGAATTAGCTTCTTTTTCTTCTTTTTCTTTTATTATAGGCAGGTGCCTGTTTTTCTTCACGCTGCTATTCTTGCGGTGTTTCTATTGATGAGGACTGCCAGCATTCTATCCATCGTTTACTCGGTCTTTCAGGGTTCCTTTTTCCTTGTGGTTTTATATTTCTAGTTATTTGTGTTAGTCTATTATCTTCTGCTTGGCTGATATGGTTATTCCATTCTGATCTTTCGCTTTTTACGAATTTTACGACACCTTGCCCTTATTCTCCTCTTATTGATTCGTCTCGAACTCTATCTAGTCTTGTTTTCCTACTACCATTCTTTGGGTGTTCATTGTTATGGTGCAGTTCTTTCATTCTGACTGTCGCTGCTAGTGTT
Organism: Ignelater luminosus; assembly: GCA_011009095.1. Classification (NCBI taxonomy): domain Eukaryota; kingdom Metazoa; phylum Arthropoda; class Insecta; order Coleoptera; family Elateridae; genus Ignelater; species Ignelater luminosus. The sequence continues at coordinate 28,727 of VTPC01001789.1, forward strand.
TCGGCGGCATATGTCAATACTGGTCTTACATTTGTTTTATAAATTCTTACTTTGTGTCGGTGCTGAGATACTTGTTTTTCCACACAACTTCTCTGAGATATCCAGACACTTTAGCTCCCTTCATTGTTTGTCGTCTGCCTTCTGTGTATAGTTGCTGATCGCTCGATATTTCTGCTCGCAAACAGTTGAAGCTCAGTACTTGTTCTGTTCCCTTGTTTTCTATGATTAATCTACATCGATGTGGTTCTTTAGATATCACCATTGACTTGGTTTTAGTTGCCTATATGAGTATATATACTTTTTGCTCTCTGTATTGAACCTGTGTAATAACCTTTGAAGGTCGTCTTCCGTATTTGCAATAAGGACTACGTCGTCGGCATAGCAAATTGCCCGTATTACCCTATTTTACATCTTCTATGCGATTAGTTCGTATAGTTTGCTTATTATTCCGTCCATAACTGTATCTAATAAAATTGGTCTCCTTGTCTGATATCTGTATTATTTGGTATCTCGTCCGTTATTTCTCCTTCCACTTGTATTCTCATTGTCGTTGCCGTGTTCATATCGTGGATCAAATTAATTCACGACAACGAGAATACAAGTGGAAAAAAAAATAACAAACGAGATACCAAATAATACAGGTATCACGGGAACGAGAATTAGCAGAGAAATGAGATACTTTTGCAGTTTTTGGTCGTAGTAGACTATCTCAGAAAAACGCAAAACACACAAAGCACTTGAAGTACAGTAATCATTCTTGCATACTAACTAGCTCACGACTAGCGCACAAAGAGCAAAAAGAGAAAACATAAATATTCTCAATTTTCTAGAGTTTACTGTATACAGAATGATTAGAAATTATCAAAGAGTGGAAAATATTTAGATACTTAACTGAATATTGTTTACAAGAATTATATGCGGAATGTATATATGGTTGATTGGGAAGTTCTTGGTGCAGTTAGTGGGAAGATAGTTCTTCTCAGAAAAACAACTACCAGATACTTTTGCAAAGTGCTCTCTGTTATAGTTTAAAAAATATCCATTCTTGTTGGTTATATAGATCTCTTGTACACGTTAGATATTAAATTTTATTCAATAAAAACTTTTATATCTTCTTAAATACCAAACTAGGGTCAAGCCCAACAGGATCTTTTTCCTCTGCTAGCTTTTCCAAGCCCGTTCTCCTAGCAGTAGTTTAACAAAATGATGGATAGTAGAAAATGGCAGTTGGACAAAAATCTACCTTAACGCTGTCACTCAATGTTTCTCACACCTACGTGTTTTAAATGTCTCCAATCAATGCGTAAGACTTTTTGAACATCCTTCGCTCCTTTTCTCGATACACATAATCCGATACACAAGAATACCTAAAATCTGTTTCACATCTTTGGAAATAAAATTTAGTCTGCATTAAACGAGTAAAAGATTAATAAGAGGTATTACAGTCTGTAGTATGTGCATTAAATGTTTGGATGAAGACAGTTTTTGTTCTTCTTTTCTATGCTCCAATTAAAGTTGATGTAAAAATAGAGAGACGATAATTGCACGGTGAGGTCAATAAAACTAGTGATATAATTTACGGTCAACCACTTTAATGCCTAGAGTTTTCTTCCTCACTACTCTTTACGTACTTATTTCTGCGGCAAAGCAGTGGTATAGAAAAATAATAAAGCATTTAGACAAATAAATTTATAATGTGTAGAACTCCGTACGTTTTCACTCCCCTTCTCGATGCACTTAATTTGATGTGAAGAATTTTTTAGCTCTGGAAATAAAATGCAATATGCATTGAGCAAGTTACCTTTACGTTATCGTCTATAAAAAAAAATTTCATTTTGTTTGTGTTGAAAATTTGCAGTTAGTCGTTGCTGATAAATTTCCCTCTATATGAGGCAATTCAGCGATGAGTGCCATTTTTGCCCACCTCTGACCCAAGGCAACCTATTGACTAGTCGGAACAGTTAAGTAATTTTTTGTTATCAGAATACACAATATTATTATAGCACACCTACTCATTAGCTAAAAATCGAAAAAGCCTGAACACCCCTTAAATAATGATAAATAAATAAGTAGCAAAGATCTATTTTTAAATAATAATAATAAATAATAAATTAACACTCGGTCTTACAAACTGCAGCAGGGAATGGAGATATAATACATTTTTAAAAATAAAATGAATTGCATTTTAATGAAAACTAAAAGCAAAAAACTTTGATAAAAGCAAACAAGGATAATGAAAACGCTATATTAATTATACTTTAACAGTATCACCGTTCTATCTCTACAAATAACCTTAATTAATTGTTTATTAAAAATCAATATACTCGTATTTACGTCGACCGAAACGTTACTTAATAATAAGAGAAAGTTTTAATCAATAATAATTAAAAGTAACGTGAAAAGAGGAAGCCCTGGAGAAGGTATCGAAAAACCAATCAACTTCCAAATTGTATAATTAATTAAGTACTTGATAATTCATTTGAAACGCTTTTTTAAAAATGTGTGTTTTGTAAAAGCTCATCAACAAAATTTACTTCATGCATGATTGTATTGAGACGTAAAATATTTTTGATGACCAGCAAAATTCCAAAGGTCAAACTAATTTAAAACTGTGTTTGGTTTTTAAAATTCCGGTTTTTTTAGATTGACTTTTTAGAAATTTTATAATGTCTGTAACACTATACGAAATTTATCTAACTTACCAGTTAATCAAAGATAAATACCGTTATTATTAACTCCCAATGTTGGGTATTCACTTGAAAAGCCGCACGATAACTGAACTTAAAATGTATCCCACAGCGCAGCTTCATCCAACAGCACAAAGGGTCGAAACGTTGTATACTAGTTACCCTGACAACAAATTACTAGAGTAAGAATAGCAGTGGAGAGGGAGTTAGTCTAATATTTATGTTAAAACTAAACCTAGAAGACTAGAATAGAAATTTGATAAAAACGGATAGGATAGAAAGACTTCAATCTTCCTCAAAACTTTGAAAGCTTGTTTGTACTATCAACAACAGTTTATCTAAAGACTGTTAGCTATATAAACACTAGCATGATATATGGTTACTTGTGAAGCTTCTTAGATGTGACACAAGCGTTTATGATGTTTAGGAATTTCAATTTCAACATGAAAGTGTTTAGTACCAACTTAGGTAGTTAGATGCAAATAGAATAAATCTTGCAAAAACATTTTGAAATTGGCCTAGAAACACAATTACATCTTCCAAAGATTCCATTAAAGTTTGAATCTGAATAAGTGAGGTAGTTTGCAGGAACTATCAAAAACAAATAAAAAATGTTATTAAAAAGTTTGGGTTATTTTAAAAGAAAAAGTGCCTTAATAGTTAAAAGTTTAATGGCTAGTGCTTAACAAAAGTGTCTTAGAAGGGCAATAATAGCCCAGCATTTCAGAAAAACCAAGTATAAATTGCCAATTTAAACGAAAAGTGCTCGGAAGTTTTCCCTTTTCAGTATTTTCTTTCGCATCGTGAAATTTCGTCGCTTTTTTATCTAGAAAAGTAGAGAGGAATGACAAATAACAATAGCAAAGCACTAGAGTCTGCAATAAATAGCTAGCAGTGTTGTTTAAGAGGGCTTGAGATATATGGACTCATATTCGGACCAGTTCAACACTGAGAAAAGGCCAGCAAGGTGATCGATGCGACAATTAGAGGGAAGCGGTCGCCATTCTACCGTGATTGAGTCTGTCTGATGAACGGCCCTTCTCCGGATCGGGACTCTCTCTCCTCTCCCTCATTGACTGTTTCTTCGGGTCAACAAGCTCCCGGCTAATTAATGAGTTGTATATTGAGGTCGCCCTTTTATATATATGTACACAGCGAAAAAATTATTGATTTTATGTTTGTGAAACTCTGAAGACATGCAACTGACTGTGAATATAATTATTTTTAGATTTATCTCACGTGTTGCATTTTTGTTTTCTCGAGGATTATCTGTTTTATATCCGTTATGCATTTTGTTATTGTCTCCCATAGAAGTAAAAGTAGTATCTACCTAGATATGTCATTGGCAGGCAGAAAGCTAACATTGCATAACCGCTGCTAGTTTGTAAAGGCATATTTATGAAGAAGTGTCATAACAAGCTACTAGAAAACAATTTTGTCTTTATGTGTGCTGACACAAAAAATTAGTTTGTAAGCAATAGAAAATATTGGACGATATTTACTTTTAATACAGCGACTTGAGACAATGCAATTCAAAAAACATAACCTCTAGGGGAATATTCAGGATAAAACAACCATTTCGGAATAAATGTTTAGTTTCGGTAGTTTAAAATATGAGGGGTCGAGAAACACTGCTGTAAGCACTTAGTATTAAATGAACATGGTGGCGTGAGATGCAAAAGGTTCACCACAATAAGGGTCAGGAGCCTTTAAGAAATAGGTCAACGATGTTAATTTGAATGTACGAACAAACAGTGCATTTCACGTCAAAATTACGATCTTTGACGTAACAGCAGTATCTATACACATGCTAGTTCAGACAGAGATACACCATAATTATTGTTTTCAAAAGACTAGAGTTTCATTTATCATTTTACCTATATGCAAATGTTTCGGCATAGTAGAAGTTTTGTGAACACATCTGGTTAAGATTTTCGGCAGCAAAGCTACTTATTATTGCAAGAGATTGTAAATCACAAACTTTCTAGAAAATGTTGATGAAAAAATTAATAATCCTAAAGTCTAATCGAGAAACGGAAAACGTGACAAAGCAAAACCAAAAATATGTTTACAAATGTGCCGGCATAATGAAGATTTTGTGAACTCATCTAAGTAAGGTTTTCGATAGCAAAGCGTGTTTCAACTTATCAGAAGTTGAGGCTGTAGATCACCAAAATTTCTAGAAAATGTTTTAGACAACGCTGTAGATTGTAAAATCTCTAAATGATCTTGATCAAGAAATCAATGATTCTTAGGTTTAATCGAGATGTGCTTGCTAATGGGAAGTTTGTTAAATACACAGGCGAAGTGAAAATTTTGCGATTTCATGTGCTTTGGGTTTCTGATTACAAAGCGTGTTTTAACTTGTTACAAGACAAGGCTGTAGATTGTAAAATTTATAGAAAATGTTGAACAAAAACATCAAAAATTTTAAATGTAACGATAACTTAATAGGCCATCGACACTGAATATACGCCTAACCAAAAATCCCCTAGAATTCTACAACCTTCTTACGCAACGCCCAAGATCTGACTGCTCTCCAATGACGTCGAGACACGCCCTGATCTGCACGCTGCGCACACAAATATGACTTAACCATTAATTAAATTATGCAGATTGCTATCCCGCGAAAGCAACTATTCTCCACAACCCTATTCCTTAATAGAGTTCACCACGCATCCCAACTTGAAATAATGCTCGCGGGAACAAACTTTTAACGTTGTAAATATCTTAACAAGTTTTTATGTGCTCAATAAAGATTTTTTAATAGCAAAACGTGTTTCTAAAAAATGTTGATCGAATAAACAATAATTCTAAAATTTAATCAAAAAATGGGGAATGTTTGAAGGCAAAACTAAAAAGAAGTCAAGACAGAAGTTTTTATGTCAAATGTGTCGGCATAATAGAAATTCTGTAAGCTCACCTAGGTAAAGTTTCCGATAGCAAAGCGTGTTTAAATTTGTCAGGAGATCGTAAAATTTCTAGAAAATGGCCAACAAAGAATCCATAATTATAAAGAATAATCGAGACGCTAGAAAGGTGAAAAACCAAAACTGCTTGCTAATCGGAAGTGCTGGTGTAGTGGAGATTTTCTGAACTTATCTGATGGCTGAAAAGCCAATACTTCGACAAACAGAAAACTTGGCAAAACAAAAGCGAAAGGAATCAAGCATAAATCTGCATGTGGTTGCCGATCAGATGCTTGTACAATATGCTTGCTTGTTAATGATACCAGATGCCAACCGTGTTTTCGAAAAGTAATCTCAAATCTATTTGATATTGAAGATTGTTGACGTCTGCATTAAATGATTTGTATTAGCTGAAGCGTTCACTCTTGTATGAGAAGTTACATGTTGCTGACGACGGTAGTTGCTAAAATGATATGCGCAAATTTGTCACGTAAAGGAATTTATTTTGTTTCGCTTTCTGATGTCTAAACGGTAGTTAGAATAATTGCAATAAAGCTACTAAAGTACTTAGAAACAATGTTAGATCATTGAATAGATTAGAAATCAATTTTGTTTTCGTAAGAGTTAAACTATAAAAATCTGTGAAGAATGATTTATTTAAGATTCCTATTTAAATTTCCATAACGTTATTTCTATATGAAAGCTCATGTAAGGAGCAGACGATAGATAGTAGGCAGATGGACCTTACAAGCAAACAGGCCATTTTTGACCCTCTTACATATCTGAGCTATACAAATACTCACAATCTAGACATTCACAACAGCTATAGTTAAGGCAACTAAATCTCGCTGTAATTAGAAGAATTTTGCTGAGTCCAGTTGAATTTGAACAGACAATTTTTGGTTTTCTAAATCGCCCACTAAGACCATTCAATCGCTGTCATCATACAGATCCTGCAGAGTTTCGTTTTAGTGCATTACAATTACAGAGCTATTCATGTATTGTTGAGGTCTTCTTGACAGAGTTTATTGATTGATTGTTGATAAGATATTTTGGATAGTAACGGCATGATTTTCATTTTGTTTCTCTTTTACCTGTAACACTAAAAACAAATAGAGTTGTTTTGTTGAGGATCTTTTTTAAAGTTTTTCTTATTGTCAGACCAAGCTTCTTCTTCCCGGGTCAAATATTTTAAACAGTTGTACCAGCAATTGCTTTCTAAACTTGAAAATTGAACTGAAATTAAATTAACGGTTGGATTTTTGTTTACTGTGTTAAGAACTACAAGCTTGAATGATATATTGGACTCATCTACGGCTTTGAGTTAGCTGAAAGAAAGCTTTGCCTATCAAAATTCTAAACATCGAATTTGGACATTGACAGGGTTTTATTAGCATGTCAAAAGAGAAACAAAAAAAAACAGAAAGCCTTAAGAAGAGAGATATAGCTAATTGACATTTAGTCTATGACTATGTTGCCACTCGAACTGGGTTGCTCACTTTTTCCTTGTATTGCAAATAATCTGGCATCCCTAACGTAGTAGAAGGTATCATACACATTTTTAAAATATCACAAGGAAGACATTTTATTGTTTTGATAGATTTTTTCAGTACAAAGTAATACCACGTATACAGGATAAAGATCAAATTTCTGAGATGATACAGCTAAAGAAATCTCTTTTTAATGTTATTAAATTTCTGGTTATTGCTATATAAAAGACAACAACTTGTTTAGATTGAAAGTAAGTGGTCAAAATTAGAAAAGAATGTTTTTTGATTCCTTTTATTACGAAACACAGAAATCCGGCAATAATAATGAAGGAGGATGATATGAGCCATCGTCTGCTATGTGAAAAACATCTTTTATAAATGACGACTCTTACTTATTAAAGCTTCCTTGAAATAAAGTTAAATAAAGCTGAGAGAATATACATTTAATATTTCATTTATTCGATTAAAGAAGCAAAAAGTTATTGAAAAAAATTCTATTGAATAAAGCACATTTGTTGTTTTTGTTTGATAAAGTAGGGAGCTAGTTGGATTACTTACAAAATGAAACGTGAATTTCTTTAAGAAACACCACACCAAATTGCTTTTAAACGAACTTACGGAAAATATCAAGAAGATATTATCTTGATGCAAAAGGGTATGTTGAATTTAAATGTTTTTAGAGGCATATAAATCTTGGACTGGCCGTCTTAATCATTTCCATATTATATGTGGTTGCATAATTAAAAACAGTTTAAAAGTTGAAGTTTACGACAATCTTAAAAGGGACTTTCTAATCTTAATTAAATCATGAAAGCGTTCCCAAAAGCACGCTCTCTGAAACTTTTCTATCAAATTCCAAATAAAATTAAAACATTTTTTTTCCTTTTTAGATTATAAAAGATAAATCAAACATAAACGAGTTGAGACTTTTTTATTGCTATTTTAATGCTATTAATGTATAGGCTATAAAGTTTATTATTCATATGGATCGTTAGCGGAACGGGCGAAGGTCTAGGTGGGTAGAAGTTTTATCAGTTCCTTAATAGCCTCTTAAACATTACAAATTGGTATTTGGTGGCTTTTAATGCTCCAGCATAAAGTCTTTTGGTTACTCTTTTACTGCTATTCATTTTCTAAAAAAATAAAAGAAGAACGTATTTTGTTATTACTATTAGTGAAAAACCCGCCTGCTTGTTATTTAGAAAAAATAATTTTGATGCTGTAAATACAGTTCATCAATTTTATATTCAACGTTATAGAATGCACTGCTTGAATAAGCTGCAGATTGCATATTATTAATACTTTAATGGAGTTTGTTATGTGTAGAGAAAATTAGATTTTCACTTTAAATAGTTATTTATTAAATCAAAGTCAACATGATTGTAAACTAAAGTGTGAAATAATTAAATTCGTTGTTATAGCAACTTTGGTATTTTTGGTCTACTTGAATGGTTTTGTTTTTTGCATTCTGTTACTCTTTTGATCGCTCAAATTGCTTTTAACTAAAATAGTGAAAAAAATACTACATCAAGATCGTCGGAAAACAAAACGCCCGAATCGCCAACTATCTACCTAACTATAGACTGAACAGCAAGTTCAAAATGACTAAAACCAATAGAATACACTTGTGTGCTAATGATCCTTGATTGATTCCGCTAGGTTAAATTGACTTCTTTCAAATTCTTGAAGGAACTAGAAAGTACTATTGTTCTGAGTTCGATCAAACTAAAAGGTTAATTGTGATTGTTCCTGGTTATTTGTGGATACGAAACGATTCATTGCCTTAGAATCTTGATTACTTTTTTTTTTATTTTGGGCTGACTTAAAAGCTTAGACAGATTCTAATATCTCGACATTGCAAAAGCAAGGCGCAATCTAGATCTAACCTTTGGGCAAAACCAAGTTTTATTTGCCACTTACCAGCATAGAGTAATGGTACCTTCATGAATCACTAGAGTTTCAAAAGCTTTGATTTAGTTTTACTTTATTTACTTTTTATAGCTCATTAACTCCAAAAAAAGACGCAAAAATGAGTTAAATATGCTAGTACCTTCTAGCATTTTCTCCGAGGAATGCAAGGCTTATAATGATTTTCTTCAAAACGAACTATTTCATTATCTTTTACTCTGGTAAATATTGGAATGAAAAAAGAAGAGCTTTCACGGTTTTATACTTATATTTATTTTTAGAAGTGATAAAAGAAAGATAAACTGAAGAAATTGATAGCGGAGAAGACTCTTAATGGTTTTGGGCGCAGTTGATATAGATCGTTTCTTTAAACAATCGATCTTGATAGGTACTTACTAAATTTTATGAAAGTAACTATACCCATAAAACTTAGAAGAAGAGATTACAAAATCTAAACGAGCACCAAAAAATCCCAAAAATTCTAGGCATTTGATCAAACACTTTATAACAAAGGATAATATTGAGATGGTTCCAAATAATTCTAAATCAGACAGTCGCAAGATTTTTTCATACACAAAAAGCCCAAGAGAAAACAGAAATGGAAACTGCTTAACTAATGAAGATATAGAAATCAAACAATTTATGGTATTCTTCATAAAAACATTTAAGTGTAAAAAAGGTCACTACATCAGGAGTGATATCACTAGGGCCTTTAAGTTACGTAAATTCCATCAGGTGTTTATCAATGAATTTAATATAGCAAGCTGTTTGCAGCTTCTGTACTGAAATGAAGGTAAAAATTAAAAACAAATCCAATGAAGACAATAAATCAAAGCTAAATCTGGAGGTCTTCGTGCAAAAAGCTAAAGCTAAAAAGTTTTTCCAGTTAATAAGAGAAATAAGAAACCCTAATACAATTTCAGTGAGTTTCGATATGATGTAAAATCAGTCACTTCCAAAATTGAATGTTATTGATACGTTGTATAGTCGGCAGATATGGCTATCTAACTTAGCATTCGTTATCTGTTCAGATTCAAATGATTTATCCGATTTTTTCAATTATATAAAAGATTGGTATAGGAAATCACTGAAACTTTACGCTTGGTTTTCGATTCATACTCAACGCAATATTAAAATGTGTTTGTGTTGAGTTTACCTATAAGTTTTGTGAACAAGTCGAAGTTTTTGATAAAATCTAACATATTCTCCCTATAAGAGGACATAGCTGTATGCCTGCAGATCTTTTATTTGGCCGAATTTATCTGTACTTTTTTAATTAAACATATATTGATATACATTGTTGAAAAGAAAAAAAAAGTTCTATTTAATCATGTAAAAATGCAATATGGCGCCCATTTAAAAAACGAAAGTTCCATTAATATGTCGGAATTCGCCTTCTTGAATTTTTTGGGCATCATTTTTAAGTGTATCTCATCGAAGCAAGCAACTTTTATATTTAAACTTTTTACATAACTTTTTAAATTTCGGGAATATTTGAATTTTTAGAAAATTGCGATTTTCATTTTTTTGGTATAATTGCTAATCGGTTTTTCTAACCTAAATTTCACAACATTGTCCATTCAACCAAAGCTCTAACTATAATAATAAGAAAGTTATCTATACTATCCTGCTCAATTTGGGACACTCTGTATATAGGAGCCGGCATCGGTACCATGTGTTAAGTTAATAATTGCCGGCATCCTTACTAAGCGTCAGCGCCGGCTTCTATAATGAGTGCCCGCGCCTACAACAGATGCACGTCTATAAACAAATTCCATGCTGTCAAATTGTCAAATGTCACTTGCGTTTGTTTACTGTTAGTGTGACTGTTGGATTCGTCGTTGTAATCCGTAGTTTCATAAAAGTTTTGTTTAAAACTAACTACAATCAGTTTTTTCTCTCAACTTTTTCAATACGTTGCGCTAGAGTTTCATTTAGTTATTTAAAAATTCCAGTTTTCCCGCCATAATATACCGAAAGTCTGCCATATCTTATTATAATGGTATGATTGTAGTTTTCATCTTATACCATACAAATATTGAAGACGTTCTAAACTTCTTTTTTAGTGGAATGTACTTCATTTCAGCAAAATAATAACAAGCGATTATTAAAATTTCAGTTTCCAGTAGGATGTGAAATTTTTTTGTAGGGCATAGCTTAGACATAACGCATCTAGCATCATTTAGCCTATAAACTGATAATTTCTAATTTATTGTTTCTAATGCAAACTGTCATAAATATAAGTAAAAGGTAATCGAGCGTATTGTATATTAATTCACCTAATCTTCAGTTTTTTAAAAGTTTGCTAAATGAATATAGTGAATTTTGAAAAAGAAACTCACAATTTTAGATATGAATATAAAACAGGGGCATTAGAATACTGTTCATATAATGAATTTAATAAGCATGATAAAATAATATGCAAAGCATACATATGTAAATGTAACCGTATCTGAAACTCGTTTTCAGGTAGGTCATGGAAATGCACAATATGTGGACTTCAAAATTGAGAAAGTGTTCATAAATGTTTCTGGAACCAGTTGGCTATGGAATCTAATTTGATGTGCCGCCTTTGTCAATTGCAAATGTCATTATCTTGCATTTAGCAATATAGTTAATCTTGTGCGAAAATTTGTTGTAGTGTTGGTATGAGCGTATTAATTATTAATAAATTCCAGACCATATTTCCTTTAGTTATAAATTCTTAGTTACTGATATCAAAAAGAATTCTTAAAAAACATAAGATAGGCAACCATCATAACAGCGATGCAATGCGTGTAACTTGAAAAACATTCTAATACATATCGTGTTTTTCAAAAGACGGCAAAAACAATTATAAAAACTTTGTTTAACAGTAACTTACCATGTAAATAAAAACTCAAAACGTTTGAGTCGGAACCTCAATAAATCTAAATTTTGTTGTTTCACGCTGTAAGTTGGAAAACAAACTCTACGTCGATAAAGAATTTAGAGCTGAGTGTAAGGGCCTGCGTTATTCCTCTAATAAACATCTAAATGATGACACTCAGTGGCTGCGACTACACGAGATAATAATTTACCATGAGTTTTATTTAGGAATTTTTTAGAACTTGCTCATGTCCAGCAGGGGAGTATACGAAATTCAATTCTGTAAATTTTGTCTGTGTCTCATCGCATGTCAGTACTAGTAGACGATTTGCTTCCATGTGACGTAGCATGATATTTATATTATGCTAAGATAAGTCACGTTTAATTGTTGTACTGGTGTAGTTATTTGAGGAAATACAAAGAACAGAGAAAATGACTAGGACAAACCCAGTTGCCACATTCCATTATCTGCTTATTAATCTTACTTACTGTCTAAACGGAAATTACATCAACTTTTTAATCTTAAATGGAGCATTTCAATAAACCTCTCATACGGGATGATTTATAACGAGTACGAAAAAGTCTAGGCAGCTTAATAGGAAGATTATTTTAGACAAGAAAGCCCAATAGACAAATGTGTCCTATCTTTCTTCTTTAAAGAGCTATAGGCGTTTAAATCTAAATCAAATCAAAGACATTTTTATAACAAAATATTATTACCCGCCGCACAGACTATTTTGGCCAAAAATGCCCAATAAAATTATTATATCCTATCTGGCTTGCTCAAAGAATCAATCTATCCCTGAACTGGGAACAAATTTTTTACAAGCTAATTGCAGATTGTATATATTGTAGATATAAATATTTCCTGGAAATTTCCCAACTTAACGAAAAAGGAGAAGCATCAAAATGGCACCAAAAGTTTGTTTATTCAAAAGACAACTTGATTGCTTAAAATCGGTCTACGTTACGTTCTTTTCCATTCATTATAAATTAAATTCTAAATACAATTTGGAAAATATTATTGTATACTATAAAAATTGTTACGGATAAGAATAATTGAAATGAACATGACTGATATAGAATCGTGAAGGTAATCCTATAAGCCCAATTGAATCAGAAGATTGATTGTGGTTGGCCCAAAAACTCTGACATAGTTACGTTTGAACTTCTCCCATTTTCAACTTTTATTTTTTTTAAACTTGAATGTTTGTTCTAATGTATTTTTATTTTTAAACATTCACAGAAGGTAATGTGCTTCATTGATTGTATTATTTCTAGAACCATTTAAAACAAAAAAATCAACCTAAAGTGTTAAAATTATTATTCACTTGTAACTAGTAAAATCAAATTTACCTCAATCTTAGATTAATATTTGTTCAGTAAAACATTCACGTACGTTTACACAACCCGTAAGGCCGCTTTGTATAAAATAAAATTAGAATTATTTATTCTGATCGCAAAATGAAATCCAGGAGACCCTTTCATAATGTCCGGGTAATCAAGAAAATGTTATTTATTAGTAAGCCCGATCGAATCAGAAGGTTGATTGCGGTTGGCCCAAAAAACTCTGATATGGATTTGAAAAATTGGAAGCTTAGTCTAAATTAACCAAACTTCAGTACTTACCTAATGTATGAGTATTTATCAAGGATATAAAACCCTCCTAAAATAAAAGTGGTGGTTAGTGATCCAAAAAGATTCATCGCTACAAAATGTTGATCAGGTTTCTTATTTCCTCTGGCTTATAAGTTTAGATTGGTCTAATAATTCCGATCGATTCTAAAATCCTGACGTCTAGAAGGAACAGGGTTCATAGAATCGTCATCAGTTACTAGAGTTTCGAAGCATCAATTTAGAATGCCAAACGATGCTTACTTAAACGGAAGTCCAAAGGGTTGTAAAAGTTCTGACCAAGGACCAAGGCTTTTCTGAAGGTGTTTACTTAGCAAAAGAATTCATCCGCTAAATCCAAAAGAGATACAGTTAACGTTTCGGTTTAAAGTCAAATAAGACACAATTATTTTGCACTTGACAACAAAAGGAGTACGGGACAACATTATAGATAAACTTTATGACAGCAGCTAAACGGCTTTATATGACTACATAAAAAAGAAAACTAAGAAGAATCTTGATAATGACAGGGTTATGTCTTTGTTAATTAAAATACAGCTTTCCTAAGATGGTATAGTAACAGACGACACTGCTGAAAATGGACAAACCTCGGAGCATCTATTACTCAAGAAATTCACTTACTACTTCTCTTTATATTCAAATATCAACTACATCTAAGTGTTGTCAGAATGTAGAACTGATGGTGGGACTTATTATTATTATTATTATTTGCAGGTGCATGGCATGAGATCATGTCTGTTTAATACAGAGAGTGTGGTGAGACTTACGTTTCAAAAATAAGAAAACTATAGCAACTCTGAAATCTGAAATTTAGTTTTGTTATAAACCAAAGTATTTTAATGGAGTAAGTTAGATATTTGTATCTGACGGGTTGGCTACAGAATAAGTGGTAACCAGCATTCCGAAAACAGATATTGACATATAGACTAGGGGCTGATTTCAAAATAAGAGTAGCACAACTCAAAGATAGACTACTTGACATGTTAAGATATTTTTTCAACTGAAATAGTAATAATTAACAAGTTCATATTTGCATATTCAGAAAATTCAAAACATTCAGAAAACATAGTGAATAGTAGTGTACCATATAAAACTGCTTACTATTATTACCGGATGATCATCTTGACTGAGTTTTGTTTCTAACTGTTTTTAATTCAATAAGAACATGTGTCCGCTTATATTGGGCGAAATCGCATACATTACCTGAGATGATAATTCTTAACTTTATGATAAACAGAAATTGTCTATTTTTTAAATAAATTAATATAAATAGAAAAGTGTGTAGAATAATAAGATAGTAATATTACAATAATGATTTATTACCGAAAAAGTAAATGACTAAATAAGTTTTGCGTATATTGTAAATGAATGGTTACAATAATTATCTAAATATTAGCTATTCGAAAGGCTCTCTGGTTTTGTATAAATGAAGTTAATTTTGGTGTAACAATAAATTTAAATTTATGCATAAACCAGAAATTTTTATTTATGACCCCGAACAAATAAATTACTAAATAACTAATAACTCTTTTGTCAGTGACAAGGTTTTAAAGTCATTTTTAAACACTGACGTATCTGTCTGTTTCCATTTTTAAGGAAGATACATTTTAAATAATAGCGATCCCTATGAACTTCTCACATTTTCAATTTTTTATTTTTTTAAACTTAAATGTCTTGTTCTAATTTATTTTTAATTTTAAACATTTACAAAAGGTAACTGGCTTCAGTGATTGTATTATTTCTGAAAACATCTAAAACAAAAAAAAATTATGCCAAAGTGTTAAAATTATTATTCACTTGTAACTAGTAAAATCAAATTTACCTCAATTTTAGATTAATATTTGTTCAGTAAAACATTCACGTACGTTTACACAACCCGTCGGGCCTCTTTGTATAAAATAAAATGAGTATTATTTATTCTGATCGCAAAATGAAATCCGGGAGACCCTTTCATAATGTCCGGGTAATCAGGGATGTGTTATTTGTGGACACGAACAAAAATATCCTGCGTGATCTTAGCGTGATTGTTCTTAATTTGCATGTTTTTCTCTGTTTAATTTGCATTTTAGGTTTTGGTTTAATTAATTTTACACGTGTTTAAAGTTATTTTCTTGACAAATAGAAACGTTAAAGTAAACCCACCTAGCAGGGTCGTTGTTATTTTAAAACAAGAGAGACCGAGTTTAATTTGTGTTTTAGCTTGTGTGTCGAGAGATGACGATCCGTTAGTAAAACGCGTTCAAGTTTCTTGAAAGCGTGTAATTTGAAACGAAATCTTATAAATTCAATCTTGACTAATCAAAGCGTTCAAAAACTTCAAAGAGGAAATAGAGAAGAGGCACGTGCAAAGACATGCAGTTTAATTTTACAGAATAAATAGTTGCAATTTAATTTTTTATCGGTTAGATATTGATTATGCACGGGTGCGAGGTAGTTAGACATTTGCGAGTTAGTATGTGGAACAGAGCATAACACTATCAAATGGGGTTAGAACATAGTTGATACTGATAGAGTGCAACTTCCAAGTTGGTAATTAACTGTAATCACGTGGGAATTATGAACGTGTGGTCGTGGCTAGTCTGACGTAAAACAACCACTGGTCACGTGCATGGACATGAGAGTTACGAGAGGAAATGTTTTACTTTCATCGATAAAGTTAACTAAAATGAAAACCTAATTAAATTGCTAATAAATATAAAAAGGAAAATTAATTGTATTTGAACATTTCCAATAGAAATACTGAGATCCATTTCAAAGTACAACTTCGTTGTTTGTTACAATTAATTAAAGTTTCTCAAAGAAACTATTTAAATGGGCTTGCTTAAAAATACAAATTTCTTATAAAATCAACGCGAAAAACTTCATTGAATTTTTTTTGTTTGGTTTGCTCATCGAACTGAATTCCAACAATGACCTACACTTTTTTGAGCTGAAGAATTCAAATTTTCTCAAGTTGCGTAGTTTTGACCCAACGCTTGTTGAATGGAATAAATTAAAAAAATTATTTCCAATGGCGCTTTTCGAGAGGAAAAATGGTTATTAGAAGGTCACTATCTTATTGTCAAAAACTGAAACATACATAAAATCTAAGCAATTCAAATTGCTCATGACACCTCTCATTTTATTTATTTGAGAAATTTACTTTTTTATTATTACCTGTATCAGCTGAGTTTAAAACCAAAAAACTTTTCCATTCAGTTTAGTTTATCACTGTTTGTTTCAAGTAGCCACTGACTATTTTCCACCAATTAACACCTCTTTATATTCTCGAAACAAGGTTTAATACATTCAACCGTCAAAGTATCACATAGCCCTTTTGATTTGAAACGACGAGTTAAAATGAGTTTTTACTAGGTTTTGTATCATCGCAAATTGTAATGAATGCTATAAATTTCTGCAATGTCTTCAGATATCTTGGAAATCGTTTTTAAATGCCGGATAATTCCCTCTACATATACAAAATAAAGTTTTTTAAATAATAAACACATTTGGGTTATTTCTAGAGCAAGCCGTTTTTTAAGAAGGTGATTGGATTGATTTTATCTTCTCCCCATACAATGTACAATTTTATTAGTAATCTATATGTTAATTATTGCAATTTAAAAAATCAAGACAACTTTCTAGAAACTTTTTGGGCCCCTAAGGATCAACCTACAGTCTTTAACTCAAAATTTAAATATTCTACCAATTACTTTTCGTTGAACACTTAGCCCTAAAGTTGGAGAATATCATCAAATAAACAACATTCTTACTAGAGATAATTTCACTTTGCCTAGCTACAGGCAAATTAACCAGACCATTGATTCTATACTCCTATGCCAGAATTTACAGATTTTATCTGTTGTCACTCATAAAGCGTTTTTTTTCTTAACAAAGAACCCTAATGTACTGAAAAAGAAGTAAACTGACACTACCATCTGTGACCCTGACAACCCAGTGGACATTAACAGATGTTATTTCACCAGATAGCAGATACCAAACAAAAACATTATAGTCTTACTGAAATAAAGTGATCGATTACATTTCTATACGAACAGTACTGTAAAAACGTTTTACAAAGTCGTCCTTTATTTTTTCCAAGTTAAGAAAGGGGTAATTCTAACAAGATGAGGCCTTGTTTGTTCATAGCGGTAAAAAGGAGATTGTCGAGCAAACCATGTACCACTAATTTATCTTCTTTTGTTTTTTACAGATTTCTAAACAATGCTCTGAATGTCAACGTGAAGAAATTTAGCAAGCGTAAATAAACAGCGGAAGTAGCTATGAGAATTCCAAAGTTTATCAGTTACAATAAATTCAAGCTTTACTGATGGCAAAGTATTTTTTTCTAGCAGTCAGAATTGCCAATTGCCCCACGATTATCTATTGCGGTGGCCTCATGATATTCATGATAACAAAGAGAGTCGAGCAGGGGAATCCCACCTCTTTTATGTTTTTCATGTTTGTTCTAAAGTATTAAATAATAATAATTTGCCGATTGGACTTGATCGGAGACGATTCATTTTGTAATGTTATTTCATACCATTGAGATTTCATCGATTTCAGCTCTAAATTCGGTTTACAATTATCAATTTAGTGTGCATCTAAATTTCATTTGTGGTAAAAAATTTATTTCTTTCCTCATTTTATTTATTTTTTGGAAGCTCCGACGCGGTGGTTGTCAAAGCGTTTGCCGTCGCTTAGCCGTCTAGACAAAGGATAGTCTCTCCCTTTTGGTTTTACCGCTTCTGCCGACAACAGTTTTGGCGGGAATGGGAGCCCGCATCACAATGTACTAACGTAACTTAAAAATTTTTTAATTGAGATAGAATTTGCCGGGTATTTGTTCGCGCACGGGCATAAATCGGTCTTTGATTCTAGCTTGCGGCGTGTTAATGGGCGGGGCTTGCAGGCACGAAAATTGGAGAGGATAGTTTGGTGTTTCGTTTGGTATTTCGTTTGGCAAAGACGTTTTTTATGTTTGGCGAGAGCGTTGAGGCGATTGTGTCATTGTAATCTTAATTTGTTGTGTGTAAATAAACAATTTTCGTTAGTAGAGAAAAATCTTGTGGAAGCTGGTTCCATGGATTTTGTTTCACCTGTGTTAGGTGGATCTTTATAAAGGGGATTACAAATGCCGGGAATATTTTTTCCTTTGTTTATGTCTTGTGTATCGCAATTGAAGGAACTTCAATTCTGTTTATCGATCTTTTCCGCGTTAGTGGTTTTAAATCACTGGAACAAGGGCCGGCTTTGAGGCGAGTCCGGACTTCGACCGCCGCCTGCGTAAGTTTTGTGTCTATGAGCTTGACACTTGGTTTTATTGTGCAACGTTATACGAGTAGCAACTTGGACTTTTTTATATCTTCCCTCTCTTGGGTAAGTTATGGAGAGGATTAGTGTTTGAATACAGTGCCTACTGCTATTTCAGTGTTCAGATTAATAGACAATTTTTACCTGAAGATGACGCAAGTCGAAACCGGTCGCGAAATATAAATTATTAACATAACTTAAGGGAGTACCTCTTTTAATATACTTCTTTTATTTAGATGTTTATACACAGAGTGTCGGTCGGCGAGAAGCTACGTTGGCTGACATATTGTTTTGACTATATAGCCTCTGGCGCCCTTGGGTTATCTATTTGGACATTTCTAGACCCGATTTGAGTATAAAGAAAGCCTTTTATTGCTTTTAAAATGAGTTCACCTTGAACCATGCCCGTCTTCGACTTCGAGCTACAGGACTATAACATCTGCCGATCTCTTTTATACGGGCATTAAACCTCTTTTTGAGGTTTTACTCGCTACATTTTTTTTGAGCAGTACCATATTCAAGTAAACGTTTGGAAACAGAATTTTCTATCTACAGGGTGATTCCGAAATAAAGGGTATCCTTTTAATAGGTGATAAGTGAGGCCAAAAAAAGACAAAAAATAAAAAAACGAAGTGGCTCCGTGAAAGTTGAAAATTTTGACAATTTTCCTAAATATTAAAAACTGAAGCCGTCTCTGGTTAGAAAAACAAAGGTGTTTTTGTATTCCTTCTTTCGGATTAAAAAGGGAAACTTAAGGAGATTTATGATGTCTGAAAACTATTGTAGTGTAAGAATAAAAATTTACTAGATATGCCTATTTTCTTGGAACTAACGCAGGTGTAGTAGCACAATGAGCAATAAATGCAATCATAACCTACCCCCTGGGCATTTTACAACTTTCCTTTTTTAAATCTGAAGGTGAGGAGGTTAAAGAAATTGCGATAGCTAGCCCCAAATATGTTTAACATGCAGGGTTGTTGAAATGCACTAAGACAGTAAAAAAAATGATATCATAATTTATGTCACAAACAATTAGACTCCAGTCTCACAAGCAACATCTTAATCCCTTATTATTATTTAGCCACTTGAATAGAAAACATTTTAAAGGGTAACGGATACACATACTACTTAAATGAAACATACGTATGGGAGGTACTATCGCCTCTGTATTTAATTCAATTCAATAAATTCAACCAAGTTTTATTTATGTAGCATAATACTTATTGAAGTTTTTGGTTCTTTGGAATTTTACAGAAAAAAATCACTAACAGTAAAATTTTAATATTTTTCCATTTACAGATTAAAAAGTAAAAGTTATAAACGTGCCCATTGGTTATTTATGGCATTGTAGAAACCAGAAAAATATTATACCCCTTACATAAATAGCAAAAGCTACCTGTCAATGACAAGGACAGTTAGTCAACCCCTATCGATTTTTGCAGGACTGGCTTAGCTTAGCGATTAAACTTCAATCGCATTTTTCTCGGAAACTATGCAATTTTTACCTACCGTTTTTTATCGCAAATGTATGTACTATCACACCGCTATCCACCTGTAAGAGAATACCCTTTATTTCAGAATCACCCTGTATACAAGTGTGGACGTTTATTTCATCGAGATACTGTTACCGAACTTCAAACGTTTTGAGCAGCAAGTCTACCAAAACATAATTCCATTATAATACTGGGGATGCTGGAAAATGTCATGCAAGTTGCAAAAAAGTCAAATTGCTCTTTTATGTACTGCAGAGTTATTCCCTGTCTGACTAGCCGCGTGTTCGACACAAATACGTTGTGGATTGTATTACTACTACTACTCGAAAAAAAGATTGGACCATCAAGATTAAATTTAGTATTTGTAGAGTGGATGGAATTAGGAAAAAGCTAAACGTAAACTTTAAAAAGCAAAACCTAGTCATAGTCTGTGAAGTTGCTAGAGCCCTACTTATTAGATCAAAAGAACTTACTACGTCACTCTTCCTTTCTTAGATGCCCTCAGTCAAGAAACACCTTTATTGTGCAATTAGTATTCTACCCTTGATTATTGAGGCACGAGGAACTTGTATCCTCTGATATGACATTCTTCTTGGTTGGCCAGGAGTAACTATGACTCCAGCTGGAACTATTATACACAAATTGTACGTTTAGACAAAATCTTAAACCTACTTTGAATTGCTTTATTACATATACCGTAAAGACAATAAAGTCTTTATACAGTCAAATGCCTCGTTACTTAATTACAAACATACACGGGCGAATTAACGAGACACTCCCTAGAAACCTTTCAAAATGGGATTTTACCTGAAGAAATCAGAAAGTGTTGTAAAAGCATAGAGTTTAAAATACAAATGTGGTAGGTATACTGTCAACAAGACACATGGAAAACAGTGTTATATACCAAATATAATTAGTATTAAGACAGAAATGTAGTGTCATATAATCAAAAATAAGCAACAGAAGTCTGTAACATTAAATGAGCCAAAAACTAGGAAAATTTCTCAAGCATAGAACTTCGGCTGCATTAAAAGAAATTCGTCTTAAGCAACAGTCACTATCATTACAACTTGCTGTAACAAAAGGGCTGCAAAAAATTTAATTTTGTTCTGCAAATACCACCGAATAAATTGTCGGAAAAACAGTGCGAGCTTGCTTCAAGTTTTATTTTCTATCACAAATAGAAATGGAATTGTGTTAAAACAATGTTTAGTTAAGTGCATAAAAACAATTATGGTAGACTGAATCGATAAGAGATATTTATGAAACGCGTGAATTCACGCAAGTAAAGAGAAGCGAGAGGCTTCTAAAAGTACAAACAAAACTGTCCTTAGTTTTCTACTAAATTGTGTAATTTCTCTGCTTATCAAGTCTAACCGCATTTGCATAGAGTATTATTTACTTTGTACGGTAATAGTAAAGAAGTTTAATCAACATACGATTGAACGTTATG
Source organism: Ignelater luminosus (assembly GCA_011009095.1). Taxonomy (NCBI): domain Eukaryota; kingdom Metazoa; phylum Arthropoda; class Insecta; order Coleoptera; family Elateridae; genus Ignelater; species Ignelater luminosus. The sequence goes on from VTPC01001789.1 coordinate 50,441, forward strand.
TCCATTTTACTGTTTTATCCAGCACTAGATTATCAGAATAAACAGTCTCTGTATAAAGAGCAATTATCTTTTCCTTTGACTCAAGTATTTAATTGACTGTCAGTTTTGAAAACAAAAACAGCACTCTACAATTAATTTAAATCTCTTGGACAGTGGTTTCATCAAAAAACTATATTTATACTGGACATTATAAAATAGAATCTTAAGCATAAAACGTCAATAGAATTTAAGCATTCCTTGGTTGAATGCCAATATAATTATGTAAGTTCGTTGTAACATGCTCTAAAAAGAATGTTTGAAGTAGAAACTCTTTTGTTTTTTATTTTTCTATCTTATACCTTTCTACTTGAAATTTCACACTTACATGCGGTTCAATTTCAACAAAAAAGGTAACCGAATGAAAATTTGTTTTTTCTTTTGTTCTGTATATTAAATCAAACCAAATTATATTAAAATGTAATATCTATGTATTTTGAATTCGCATATAAAACGTAAAGGTCCAAAGGGCATAAATAAAAGGAATACAGCTGGAAACGCGTTCCCCTGTTATTTTATGTTTATTCTAAAAATCAAATACAAGTTAGATATAACGTTTATACAATTACAATAAAATCGAAATGAAAGCTACTGGTTAGGGTCGTAAAAACGACGATATATTTATGTTTCTGATAAAACAAAGTGCGATATATGTACAGATAAACGCTAAGCTTTATATTTATTTGAGGTTTTGATGTCCGAATTAAATCGTCTATTGTCGTTAACAACGTGTTAACGATCCGTTACGCACGATATTTGTAGATAATTCCATGTCAGTCGCACTTAAATTATTTTTTATAAATAGATAAAGCGCCCTATTTTCTTTCTCCTTTTTCAATTAAACCTTTAATAACAAAATTTAACGTAAATAATTTTGCGTTTTGCGCCGAACATTTTAAGCTCCGCTGAAAACATCTTTAGAAGTTCTCTAAACAAGTCTGCGAGTATTAACCTATCTAAAAGGAACCATTTGTAACTGTCAAGTTCAAAACGAGATACTCGAGTGTATTTATCAGAAAATGTCATCATACGTTATAAAAGACGACCTATTTTATCGTATATAGGTGGGTATATACACTGGCTGTGACGGATTTTTTGTTTTTGTTTAATACTATACATTTAAGGGATTTTTAGGAATACTTCAACTGTGGAAATGCGTGCCGTGTCAAATTTATCTTCCTTGAAGAACGTTTCTAGGATGGAAGTTTTGTTTCTTTTCTCTGCCTTTACTTTCGTAGCATGTGTGTGGGATACGTGGTTACATTTTCGTTTTTTTTTACAAGATAAATGTGGTTTCGGGGTTTTATACTATTAACAGTGATTTTATTTCAGCAGTTCATTCTGAATGTCTAAGTTTAAAATTTTATATATACAAGATATCCTGTTTAGATCATTGAGAACGAGTGCTTTAATCCTACTAATGATATTTTGTACCCAACCACGATTATCTAAAGAGAGTTCTTACATACGGGGTGTTTCCTATATTCACAGTACAACACAAAAGATGCCCAGAACCGTTCTTGTCAAATACTTTGATATAGTACCAAACTTCTTAATTTGCGAATTTAAATCTGTTAATCCCGCAACGATAAGGCCTCTTTGCCTCTAACAAAATCCAAAGCAAAAGCTAATGATAAACTATTTTTACTCCCGTTTGGATCTACTGTTCACTGATTACTTTATGTTATTTCTTGGTCACAAATATATTACGAATATCAGTCCATAAATATATGCATATGTACAGTTGTGTAGAAACCTTTCTAGTGATTTTGCCATAGTCCTTTTAGTTATAGATATATTAACAAAGATGAAAAAGTACAAATGATCGCAATTGTAAACATTTGGCATCGATTGGCCAAAACTATTTGTGACCGGATTTTTTGCTGGAAGGCTTCTTAAGGCGACTTTAATTTGGGATCGGAGTTTCTTAAAGTGCTAAGTTCAAGGCATATACTTATTCTGCAAGAATCTTTTTTAAGCTCGATTTTTGAAACGCCTTCAAAGAATTGCGGTGAGATATCTGTCCAGGAACTGTATTACTTGTTCATAGGTCAGTATTAGTCACGCCTGTATGCAGTATCTACACTAGAGCAGAAAATATTCCTTCCTAGTAAGGAGCACACCAGGGAGATTCTTTTCGCCATTACACTTCACTCCATCGTTTGAACCATTGACAAAATGTCTCTATTGTAGACTCCCCTGATGATATTTTATAGGTACCGATCTTTATTCCAAAGTGCGAATTTTTCATCTTTAGTCCTGCTTCAATCCCGGAACAAGACCGTGCTTTCCTTTATCTGCCTTCCTACTTACCGACGATGCTATGATTACCTCCAATCTTCAATCGTTGTCTCGATGATTACCTCTCATTCCACGAATACTATATTTTCCAGCGACAATCTTTACTAGTAGCATTCGACCGAGTATGGAAAAATTATTTAGAATCCATCCTAAATCACCAGACTACAAAAAACTGCTAACTCTGCAATAAAATATAAATGAATGGCTAGTCTTTTCAACAACGTTAGTGATTTCCAGTCATACAGTCTGCGTGGGACACTCCTCTCATCGAGTTAACACGAAGTCGACTTTTAAAAAATGCAACTGAACCAGAAGCTCAGGTTCGTTTAACAGCCGTATCAACCGCATTGTTAAATGCCTTTCCGTCACCGCAGGTTTGTTTCTACCTCTACAACGATTGTTTCTGAACAACTGTAGACCTTCATTTAGGAGTAATACTTTGCCAAGAGTTTCGCTGCTAGTGTGAAGACAAGTATAGACAGTTGATCACGGTGTGGAGCGGCACCCAATCATCAACAATTGGATATATCACGCATGGTTTACAATTTTGCCAGTTCTAGTGTTCGTTGATTGCGTACGTGCTAGAAGAGGAGAAACACCCTGATGGGTTAACCCCTTACTTGTGCCAAAACGTTTCGTAGGTAGTTGGTTCATACGCCAAAGTGCGTTAATTTAGCGACCAAGAAGAAAAAAAAGTTTAACATTCAGAAATATTGTGATCTTTTGCTGAGCTGGTACCTGAGGAAGCAAAAGATAATTGAGAGGCACCAAAAAGACAGCATGGCAAAAATAAGGCTTCTGCCTAAACTGCGACTTCGAATACTCAGTACTTACACCTCAATACATAACAAAGACAAACTATCAAAAGAAGAACTCTTTATGCTAAAATAAGGAACACAGTTATAGAACGTCACAGATATATCTAGGGAAAAAAAGCTGTCAGTACTATCTTCGTAGAAACTATAAGTCTAAGAAACATGCCGTCGACGTATACGCATGCAAACACGACAAGTCTAGGCTTGTCTTTCATCAACTGTATTTTGCTACGTCTTGCATATAAGAACGTAAATTTTTACAACACATTTGGTCAAAACTGCTCAAGATCATCAAGGTCATTGCCTTAATTGAATACAAGGCAGAATAGTACTCAGAAGATTTTTGTTTGTAGATACAGTTATATAGGTATCTACCAATAAATGCATCTGTTCAAACCAAAATAAGCAATTTGAGTTTAGTTTATGAGCTGAGAATTTGCACTAAATCCAGGCATGCTTGCTGGAATCAAGCATGCTCACTTAAGTGCTGACTATTAATAAAAGCGTAAATTACCAGACGTCAGCCACACCCGAATTTCTGAAAATGCGATTTTATCATATTTCTTAATATCTAACGTGCGCGTGACTTTTTTATTTTAGTGCCTAAAAACTGTATCGCTATCTTTTGCAGTAAATCAAAGTTTTTCCTAAATTACTAGATGCTTAAACCCAAAAAGCCAATTCATCATCTAATTACAATTTGTAAACATTGCACCATGATCAGCTTTGCCTTTTTCGCGTAATCTTTCAAAGATGTGTTTAGCAGTGGAACAGCAAACACTAAAAAACTATGAGCAATTATTAATTGCCTTGAGATATTCTAACAGAATAAATAACCACGCCCGTTTACAGCTTCAGTGAGCAGCTATCTATGTTTTTAATCCACTGTAACTTAATAATACAAAGAAATCTTCAATGTGAACTACTGAAGTACTGTTTTAGGTCTTGGTTATATTCAACGACAAGAATTATTTAGGGTGTTCTATCCTTCATTATACTTCAATTTGGTTCAAATAGATAACTCTATTTGTGGATATGGTACTTCGCTGTCAAAAAACCAAAATGCTTAAATGAGAATTACCAAAATCCTTACCATGGTCAAAAGACCGTTGGACAAAGATTGTCCATTGTCTTAAATAATAATTCTAGAGTCACCATGATGGGTACTCAGTCCTAAAAATCGGCTGCTTCTAATCTAGCATAGAGTCTTCGTCAGGCTAGTAACAATTGCAAAAATAAACAAATGATTGGCTGCAAAATAAAAGCGAATTTATTCCAAGGAAGTTTTGGGAATATTAACAAGATTATCAGAAGTACTATAGAAAGATTTCTTAATTACCATTTGATGTTCCAAAAGCTCCTTATATTTGATTTTTAATTATCTACATCTTCACGCAAAACGTATTTACAATAACAAAATAAAAAAGGTATCTTATATCACTGAGTATATTGACCTCAAATCGTTGTAAAACAAAATTTTTTGAAAAACCCCTCGGAAATTTGTCATCTTTTGAACCCAAGAATCAAATGCCATTGACTAACCTTTGCCCACAAAACTTTCTTTCAAACCTGTTTCATTGTGTTTTTTTTATATTGCCTGGACTAAAATCCTTTACAAGCTCTTTTATGCTATGCAATATACCTTCTATCAGACAAAAGGTTAATTCCATAACCAAAACAACTTGTGTTTTGCTCTTTCTTGAAGTTCGCGTCTACAACATAAATAAAGGGTGTGGATATTTTTATCTGTGCTTGATTAGTTCATAATACATGTGGTACTGAAACTGAAGCTTCTTGAAGTTACCTACCGGATACCATCAACATCATAGCAAAAACCCAGGATTAGTAGCTTCCACGTACACCTAATTTTTCTAATCAGACCTGGCTATAATGACCAACATTGGAGAAAATTTATATTTTATTATTGCTACTACTGCTTGCTAAGAGGAACGTTAGAAGCAAATGCCAACATTAAACAAATCTTGTTTTGTGATCAATAAGTAGGTGTAATATTTCAGAACTCAATTTATTGTGACGTCTTAATATGGAACCTAAGAATAAATTCTTAACCTTATTTTTATAAACTTACATAATGTAGCCTAATTTTGTTATGTAGAGTCACTGAACTACTCACTAAAGTTATTTATGTCTATAAACCATTATGAATAAAACTGTGGGTAAGTTTTAAAAAAAGTTTTCCTACGGGTGCAATTCAAAATTGTTTCTAATATTAAAATCAATACATAAACTTTTTGTATCGCCTGACGTGTTTGCAAAGTAAGCAGGTTTGCCCCCCAATAAAACTTCAAAACTATTCCTGAATCTGAACTTTGTACCCAAAAGCTAAAGCAGAGTCGTTTGGTCGCAAGTAGCAAAAAAAACTTAAACTTGTATTGAGTTTCACAGCACCTCCAGGAGTCGCAGATGCAGTTGGCTGGTTATTGGATTTGCCTTTTCAAAGATTTATTTCGTTGAGATTTTTTGAATAACATAATTTAAAAAGTTCATTTTTTACACATATACGTACATGCAAAAATTTTTTCTTGGTCGTCTATTATTATAGTGGTATATACCAGTTTTATTAAATGTTGGGTCACAAAAGTTATTAATTGGAATTTGTGGGTTAAATTGGTGCGGTTCAATTTTAGGTAGGTATAAATTCTCTCTCTGTTAAATATAAATGGTGGCTGGCTGTTACAAACGTTATACTACGTATGTTATATTAAATTGGATTGATAATGATAATGATAAATTTACTGTCATGTTTCACATCTAATATAATAATACCGTTATTATGTATCTGGATTAATTATTCATCGGGATTTCAATTACTGTTAGTAATCTGGAAAATCACTGTTCTAGGTGTCACTTTAAACGGTGTTTTGATTAATGTTTAACATGAAAACTGTTTGGAACATTTTGTTTAATAAACTTTTTAAAATTGGTCAAAGAGGAAAAATTCAAAATACGAAAACTTACGTGGGTATAATTTAATTCCCTTGTTATCTTGCCTGCGAGATAATGTAGTTGTAGAAAGCTTTCGGATTTTGCATTCACTGCTATTCGTCAGTACGTGCCTAAGAAGTTCTGAACAGACCTAAAACTAAGTAAGTTAATTCATTATTTAGAAAGAATTGATTCCCCGAGTTCTACTAAGTTGTTGAAAGCGAGAACTTTCCTTTTCGTATTGTACAGATCCTATACACGTTCACATAATTTTAAGAAAATTTTTTCGACATAAACCAAAGAATTGGTTAATTAACAGCAAAATATTAATTTTGAAAAGTATTGTATGCTTCCTAATTGACTATTCTTTAGGGGAATTATTACAAAAGGTCATGACTCATGACATTTGCTACCCCTTATGATTTATTATGTTAGTTGAAGTAGAAAATAAATTGGTTATTATTTACATGTACACGGTCTATCTAAAAAGTTTCTGTTCGGATGTTTCCAAAAATGGAAAATCTGTTGGTCTTTCCAAAATATCATTTGTAATATTTTCATGCATAATTGTACCAAAATAAGTTAACAAAGGTAGTTTCTAATTCCAATTTTTATGTGTTCTGCATAGTATTGACAGACCATAAAGTAAAACCTAAACAAATCATCAAAATATCTATCGAGCCCTCTCCGTTCAGTTTCCAGTCAGAACCTTCTACACCGACTATTTATGGCAGTTTCTTTCTCAAAAGACAATAACAACTAGGTAATTTTGGCCAGGAGATTTCCTGGTGTTTTAAAGTCTACCTTTATTTGCAAAATATCTATATTGTACTTTGCTTTTTCTAGGAGAGAAATAGCCAACCTTCTGCAAAGGACTATGCTCTTAAAGAAGAAGTTCTGGTTGAAGCCTAAGCAAACACAACTAATATATAAAAGAATACAAAAAAGATACTAACCGAGGTTGCTTGGTGGAAAGAATGATAGTAACCACGAGAAGTTTTTCGCTCTATAAAAACGATTAAAGATACGTATCAGTTTCTCTTCGTTGTCCATATTAAAGACACAACTTCATATAATCCCAAATTAATCTCAAAAGGAGTTAATGGGACTTTTTTGTTTCCTACCACTAGGCTAGAAATTGAACAACAACAAAGTCCAAAGACAGCTGCCCAAAGGAAATCTTCATTAATGACTGTGGAGGTTTCCCTTTCTGCATATCTTAAGGCTATAACCTCGCAAATCTAAAACAGGCCTTTCACTAAACTTCAATCTTCAAGGAGGGTACAACACAGTAATCTAGAATATGATCAAAACTTGCTGAAAGATCATCAAACATACAAAGGTTTACAAAATACCTCAATCATTCAATGCGTGAAAGCTTCGGATTATCTCTTCAAAACATTCCAATTCTTAAAGGAATCAAACAGAAAAGTTGACTGGCTCTCATTCGTTTCAATTTTGTCATGAACGAATTTTTTGATACTTTTTAGCTAAACTCTCAGGTGGCTTAGAATTAGGGGTTTGAGGACAAACAGTTACAGCACTTGTTTATGCCAGAGATGTAATAGTTTTTAGTAGTTTGCTTGTCAAAACTCACGTCACTTAAATAGATGTTGCTATTTCTTCGACAGAAGAGAACTAAACTGAAACGTTACCAAATGTTTTGGCTTATCAGCAGCGGCCCTTCCTTAAAAGGAATAACTATACATTTATTTGACACACCGATTCCAAATCCAAGAAAACTTAATTCAACAACTATATCGATAAATGTGCTTACCTCAGTGATTTGCACCGTAACGAAACAGATTAGAAGTGGTAAGCTTCGCGAAATCAACAATAGCAATTGGACCAACCATTAATGAGATTTCTACTTCCGCCTGGAAGCTCAAACAATCTAGAAACTCGATCTTTAAGAATGAACAAACGATCTTTCTGGTCAGATACTCTGCAGGATTCAACCTTTGGTAATGGTCTAGGACAAGGTATGTATTTGGTAACCAGTGGCAGTTTTGGATAAATCGTGGCTATATCAAGGTTATATTACTAGGAGCAAATATCCTTCTGTTAGAAAATACAGACCACGCTGCGCACCTACTAAATTCCTGAGCCATATTTTACAAAATTGTCCGGTAAGACGTTGGCAGCCCTCATAACTTCATTGTCAATCCGAAGGACCGACTAGTTGAAGTTGAAAAACTGAAGGAATTTGGGAAAACTTTATTATTTCTTGAAAAGGGATAACAATGCTTTTATTTATTGAAAGAGCCCAATAGCCCTATATAATTTGTTAAGGGGACTAATGTTATGTAACGATGTTTATAATAATAAATAAAAGGATAAAATAATTAACGTTAACTTTATAAATAGATTAACAAAAGTAAACGAGCGGTGACAAGTGTCGAGAGACCATAAAATACTAAATCCATGTCCTGTAAAACAACGACTAGTGCAAACAAAAAGCGGGGTTCTGTAGGTTTTTATAGAAAAAGATAATGTCCAAAAAATTTCCAGCGGAAATTTTGTGGTAGGTTCTTTAAGAGAATTAGACAAAGCAAAGTTCTTTACCTTTACAATATATGTTCTAAGATGTAGTTTAAAAAGGATTACTTAATTGACAAAAGTGATATTCATTTTTCTACAAAAATTTATAATGTGCTAAAGTTTAGAATATTTTTAAAGCAATATTACCGTAGTTTACAAGGAAATAATTAACAAAAAGCAAGACCTCGTTTCCGTGAAGGTTTCCGTAAAAATATTCTTAAAAATTCTAACTTTTAAAGAAGGTTGGAAAGAGTGGGATACTACAAATTCGTCTTTGGTTTTGCATTGTATCCATATACTGTAGAGTTTTGGAGTAACTATGACTCCTTTTCCACGAGGCGCCATTTGATTCAAAAAGGTGCCAATAGCACCATCACTTTTTTAATGAGCTATGACAGCAAGACGTAAAAAATCAATTTTAGGTTCAGAATTTGCAAATAGTAATGATAAACATATTTTTTCACATTTAACACAAGCTTTTCAAGATTTGTTTGATGATTTCAAATTTCATAAAGTACACCTCTGTTTTATAACTTAAAATTGCGATTTATTTTGTTGCGGTAAAGGAAATTTATTGTTTGATAATTAAAAAACAATTGCTAGCAAGGTTGAGACAATTTAGCGGTAGAAATTTAGCAATTGAATTCTGTTAGCAATATTAATTCTTCGAAATGCTTTTTGTTTAATAATCTTTTAAGTTACTATGTGAATCAAAGAAGAAAGGTCAACAAAAATCTAATCAAGGCTTTTTGACAGCAATTCATTGGTAGAATACTTGCTACCATTTGGAGCAACTGTTCAAAGAATGTAAATCAGTGTAATTTTGATCATTTAAAATTTAATCTATCATGGTATTAAAGACAAGATTAGATTAGATTTTTCGTGGGGCCTTTATTATTAAGAAAAGCGTGTTGAAACCTTATCGATTTTGACAATAAACCCCAAATTTTACTTTTGACCTCGTTATAAAATTCTTTTTATTTAGAAATGTTAGAAACAAGGTTTTAAACAACTACACCCATTTCCATTCTGAATTCAGCCGTGGCAATAAAACAACCTTAGAAAATATCACAATTTGTTGTCCAAGACTTACTAGATTAAAGTTATATTACAGTCAGTTGAATGCTCTTGTCAGACTTTTAACAAGAACACAAAGATGAGACAAGAGGTTTTTTAAGCTGATGTTTATCAGAATCTCTTCTAGATCTGCATAACAACTAAATCGATTTTTTGTTCCTTAAAATTCAAAAAAGAGAGAACATAACGTACATACTGACCCTGCTGTATATATTTGAACTCCGACAATAACAATTAGTCAAACTGTAGCAACTAAAAATGATATTATCGTTTCAATTGATCAAATCTAGCGCATCAAAATCACTTATGTAAGCCCAGCACATCTGTAAACCACAGAGCTACAAAAAGCCAAGCAAAACTAGAAGCATATCATATTTTGTATTGCTGTTGTGTGTAAGGTGTATCGTAGCAAAATTTTGTTCAGTAACATTTTACAACGGCTAACAGAAGTTGCTATGAGACAGTGGTACTTGCCTAGAAATCCATTAATTAAGTGAGCAGCAGTCGAGCGAGAAGGTCTCAAGTCTTTGAAGATTCTTTCCCTACAGGAATCTTATGAACAAGAAAACTATTACTGTAGCAAATAGAGAAGAATTCAAAACTTAATCTTAAGTCTAGCTATTTCGTCGAGATTTATAGAATAGACTATGCATGTAGTTTCTCAAAAGTTGACGTCATATCAAAGTTGATTTGAGTACAATGTACAAGCAAAACGTAAAAGGTCACACATTTCTTAAAGTAAATATCAATTTAACAACCCGTACATTCAAAACAGTTATTGCTTCTTTTGCGAAACTGAATAAATATTATATAGATGATATTATACCACCTATAAAACTATTCACTGATGGTGTACACAATCTTTAATTACGAAAGCAAAACACACAAAAAGTCTGGACTATTAAAAGCAGGAGATCTAGTTATTATTCTTTAAAGAATTTATGAGCACTTAGTGAATTTACGAACTTCTTAAACTTGTTTTTAATTCAGAATGCAAATAAGCTGAATTCTTAATAATTTTTCTTAAATATAAAAACACATTATAACTTCATTGTGGAAATTTTGTTATTTTATGCAGAAGAGAAAAGGTTCTGAAAGTTTAAATATTTTAAATCAACTCCTCCATGTATTTTTCCATTGTGGAGTCTTCAAGAAATTCATGTTTTTCTTTAAACAAATGAAAATAAATTTAGACTTAAAACAAAAACTAAACTATATAGTTCAAACACAACAAAAAAGTTTTGTTTAACTTTAACAGTATTTTTAATGAAAGCTTGGTCTTGCGAGCAGATAATACGACAGGAAAGAAAAATATAATTTTTTCTCAAAATGGGAGATTTTCGTGAGATCAATAAAAATTTTAATAAATCACAATACAATCTTTAATATTTTATTTTATAGGATAAATTATAGCCCAATAAAGTTTCCAAACAAAGAAAAATAATTTATAATTTGTTTTCAAGAAACTTTTACGTTCATTTCTTTAATAGTTAGACTATATTGTAGATCTCCTTAAATATTGACCTAAAATTTAGGTTCTTAAATGTTTAATAGTAAAAGCTGTTCACATAATTCACAGTATTAGCACTACTTTTTGTAGGCGTCTAGTTGACTTGTGTAGTCCGAAATCTACAAGAGTTAATTTGAAATTCAGAATCGTATAGCAGTAATAAAAATAAATTCTTTTTGAGTTTATCTGTCTTGATACGCTATGTTTTCTAATGCAACTGTTTTACAAATTAGGACAGGATTAAGCTTTATTCAATACATTACACCCCAGTTAATGGTAATAAAATTCTGTACATATCTTGACGATAAAAATTTAGAATTAATTAATCTAACAGGGAATACATAATTAAATGTTGAGACAAGATGTAAAAATCTATTTAGATAAGCATAACCCAGTTTATTTTAAAATGTGGATACTAAATAAAAAAACTTGTACTGCTAGAAGAAACATTAAATATTCCTTTTTAGTAGATCATGCAAGTGTTCTACGTAGAGAACAAAAAACAGCATCCGGAAAACTTACAATTTAAGTGTGCCAGCTGTTAGAAACTGTAATAGATTAGAGAATTTGATTAGTTATTAGGTTCGAAGATAACAAAGGCTATTGATGCAAAGTCTATTGCATTACTTTTCTTTAAAGTCTTTAGTCAGAAAAATCAAACTCGACAAAAGAAACTTGACTGTTCAGAAAACTTGAACAGCCTGACAAACCTGAATAGCTCAAGATCAAAATTTTGATCGGTTCAAAAGATCGAGAATTTTGTTACAATTCAAGTAAGGCCTGCCCTTCTTCGGTTCAAACTATACTCTGAACCCTTGCATGGGACAAAGCCAGAGAACGATCACTCTTTGGCAAATTGAGACATGGGATATCGTGTTCGCATTTTATTGTTGTTCAATAAATTGTTTTGACATTTATATATTTTGGGTTTCATTTCCATTTAGTCAACTAAATTGTAAATACGTTTTCGTAATTCTAACTTATAGTTATATGCAATAACACAGTAGACATTTTGTTGAAATTTCTGTTTAATCTATATTTCGTACCACAGTATCTATTTTTACCAACTTCCCTACCGGCGCGCCGCTTGGTTTGATTTCAAATTCTGCAAGAAGTATCATAAAGACATTCAAGAGGAAAGAAGGTTTATACTTTATGACGTTAATGGAGAGTGACTAGGATTATAATGAGAGCTTGCTCGATGTGATTTCAAATTCTGTTTTTTTTGCAACAAACAAAACTGAAGTTCAGTTGGGCTTAGGTACCGTTTCATCAATTTCTTGGCCTTTTTTCTATTTTGATATCAGAGATGAAAAAGTTTTTGCTCTTGTTACAGTCTAACTACTAGTAGTAGTAGTGTTAGCAATAAACGGGCTTTCTTCTTAACAATTTTAATTATCTCTGTCTTCTTCGGATTGTGCTTCATGTGCCTTCACAATCAACCAGCCTGACTAGGATAGGCATAGTAGACCAAAAATTGAAAAACGCGGAAAAAATTTTCTGTTTATTCCAAAAGCTACGCTTATCAAACTAAAATTTAAATTGTATTATTATGCTACTGACTTTAAGTGTTACTTAACCTGTACAATAGTTTAAGGTAAAGCCGATTTATTATCGCGTGAATTCTGGTTTGGAAAGCAAAACATAGAGCGGCGCGAAATTTCTTAGACCGAATGTCGCATTGTCACAATGCCCTTATTACGCAAATCTGATCAAAATAATGTTCAGGGATTTTTGAATATATTGTATAATAGTAATAGTCATTAAAGGATCAAAAAGAGTTGAAAACCATACGTTACTAGTGATCTTAAAGCACCAATACAGAAAAACATGGTTTTTGGAAAAAGCTGATACTTTTACACATTTCTTCAAATCTTGCGATTTTTGATCTGGAAGGATCACGATCTAACATTGCTTTAGACCTTTCAAGGTCTTGAAATCGCAAGAGTCTATATTTTAGCTACAAAATATGCTATAGTATAGTTTCCAGGTCGACCGCAAATAATGGCCGCTACTTGCAGCTGTGTGACCAATGGGTCCGTTCAAGAAATATTGCCCGAGCAAACCATAGCTGGACCTGCGCCTGCAATATTCTCCAACACTAACAATTGGGCAATTTAACTTTATAGAGACTAGAAACTGCACCGGTGCCTAACTAAGTAGACTTGTGGACGGATGCTGCAGTAAACAGCAACTGAATGGAATTCGTCCAATTTAGGGAAAAAACACAGTAGCTCAAACCTAAACTAATGATGTAAGTCGTTAGTCAGTTGTCAGCGGGTACATTAGCATGAACAACTTAAATAGCAGTTGAATTTTCAATTATGTTTTAATCAAATTACTTTTGGAATCAAGCGGATCTAAAGTGCACTACTGTTCAAATTATTATTTTAACCTTTAGGGCAACCGTTCGTAATTTTGACGATGGAAAATATCAAATTCTAACAAAATCAATTTTTTTCAGAAATTGTGTCTGTCAGTTTCTAGCTAAGACTGATGGATACAAAAGAAAAACAATGAAATTGCGTTTCTAATTTTAATTTTCTTTTGATATTATGTAGCCATACCAGAAATACTAAATATAAAGTATGCCAAAAAAGTTGAAAAATGATATCTGTTGAGTGAGACAACAAATGTAGGAAGAAAAATGACTTTTGACAGACAAGGCATTTGAGCCATAGGCCAAATTTATACAGAAACGTAATATAGAAGCTACTAAAAACAAAAATGAAACATCGGAGTTACGTCTTTAACTTGATTTTTGCATTATACGTTGTAGTGGTTTTTATTTAACGATACGCTACCGTACAGGTTGATTCGCTTTTAGGCCATAAGAAAGGAGCTTATAGCTATTGGATTTTGAATTTTAATATGGTCAGAATCTATACCAAAGAAAATATGGTTGTTTGCTCGAATAGACTTGAACCTGATTTACCCAATAGGCACCTCCCCAATACACTCTCAAATTTCTCTACGTGTAATTCATCTATGCCTGCTTGTATCTCGTACAAAAAAGTACTAAAAGTAGTACGAACTTTAGACCAAGGAAATAAATTTAAAGATCGAATGGAAATTCCTAAGAGGTTATGAGAAAATGGGTGATTGAGCGTTCAAGGATCTAGGTCAAGTCTAAAAACTAGCAGCAAAACCAACATAACTTTTGTTTGACTTCGATCGAGACTGGTAATAATACGAAAGCTTTCAAGTGCCAAAAATAAAATTTTACAGAAAACAAGAATCTTTTTAGTAAGAATCCGTTGGAGATATTTGATATACAAGATAATCTGGATAGGGTAACAATTTGGCACTATAGATACACATCTTCATGCTCTTAAGTCATTTTGAGCAGAAATATCTAATTTGTAAACAATGACACTTAGAATCTTTAGCATTCCCAGTTTTCAATTGTTATTCAAAAGCGATCGTAAATGTTGATCCAATGGCATATACTTTAAGGCTGAAAATACTTTGGGTCGGTTGCACAAAACGGATTAAATTTATTGTCATGTTTGATGTTTGCAATTAACTGATTTGAATGGTCTTTGTGTGGTGTAGATCTATTTGCTTTTAAGTTGCAAAATTAGCAAATCACGATCTATAGTTTAGCTGTTTAGGTAGTTATGGGTACGTTAGTATAACTTGGCTTTCTAGATGAATTTTCTCTATCAATTTTGAATTTGTAAATTAGCTTGGTTTTCAACTGGCGTGTTCCTAACCTCATTTCTAACGCATTTGCATTGATTTAATTAAGAAACAAATGCAGCAGGTCTAGTTTTCTCTCTTGTTTTCTCAATGTAGACTAGCCCAAATTAATTAACCTACAATAGTATGGTTTGAGTTATTTAGGTGCAATGAAGTTTGGAGATGCCTTTATAGAAGTCTCCTCAGGATGTAGTGACCCATAAAAAACATTTTCATGAACTATAGATATCATACTACATATTTAATGATGAATTGAAACTTGAAAAAACAAAACGTCTATTGAGATAAGATGAGAGATAAAACGGTTTTGTATGACGTCATATAAACATTGCTATGGCTGAAGTTCCAGATTGATCTTTTTTGATCACCAGATGTATTATACTACATGTCCTTCCTGTATATGGAATATGAATATTTAAACTTCTGGCAATAAAAGTTACTTACATTGATGTTCCATTTGAGAAGCTAACTGAATCCGACCCTGTAACAAAATAAAAAATAGAAAAATTAAAAACAAGAAGAAAATGGCACACTAAATCAAATAATTAAAAATCTTGGCTGGATATTTAATTTTTTCTTAATAAATATCTCAAAAGGAAAAATTCATTTATTCTACAATCCACCTCCCCTTTTCTATTTTAGGTCAAGAAATAAAGTTAAAAAAGTAATTATCTTTTAAAAAAGATTTTTCGCGTCGAATTTTTTTACACTTCAACACGTTTTCTACTAAAATAAAAATTAAATAATAAAAATAAGAGTAAAAATGAAAGAAGAAAGTCTTTTTCAGAGTGATATTTAATTAATCTCAAGCCCCAAACTTAAATCTCATCATCATTTTCACCAAGAAAAAGGACATATTAAAATTAATAATACTTTTGATTACTTTGAAACTTTAATAAGAGAAGCCGTCTCTGTGTGTATACTGCTCTACTTTATCTGGGGGGTTACGAACTTAACTTACTTAGTATGCAAGCTCGAAAGCTTATACTTAACTTTACTAGCTGCTTTAGTCTGAAAATCTCGACAGAAAACCTTTCCCCTTCCTATATTCAAGAAAATCTCATCCCTTTTTGGAAAACTCCGAAAACTTGCTGTGTATTAGTTGCAAACGAACAAACAAAATAAAACGACCTAAAATTTACGAAACTATAAATCCTTCTATCATCGTTTCGAATAGTATATCGATTTTTATGCTTTTTTGTTTTTTATTTCTGTTCTGATTTTACTTCGTTTTCATCCCACACTAATAAAATATCATCACACGTTAATATAATTTTTATTGATTGATATCCTCATGAACCAGACTTGATCAACGTGGATTTATACCAAACTCTGTGCTGTATATTCTGGTGACATTCATTGACGCATGAGCTTATTTATTATTAGTATGGGTATTAAACAGGGGTCGAAAAATAATAAAGTTCCAATAATAGAGTAATTTATTACGTTTACAACATAACCCAATCGACAGCATTAAGACTATTCAGTTGTTCAAACAAGGTTAATTGAATATAAAAGTTAACAAAACGTTCGTGTAAATTTAACTGGAACATACAGCAAAATTATTGAATAAAAAAAACCAACAGGGTTTTTATTTATCAATTATTACAGCAATACGTTAATAAAAAAAACAAAAACTAGATTTAGTAACTTGCTTTCAATGCATTCTTGTGGTCACTCATTGTGTATTTGTCGTATTGAGTTGTCATACATAATAGCTTGCATTATTAATACCCAGCTGTTCTACATTTTCGTATAAATGTGAGATTATTAACAGTAATAATAAAGGTTTGTACTATTGTTGTCTCAACAATAAATGAAAAATCGCTATACAGAGTGTCAGAGTTTTTTATATATGTTAACTGAATTGTTTGTTAGTTTATTATGCACAAAGTGCAAAATCACTACTTCATCTAAGATGTTTCATGTATTTATCGATCATCTGCTGTATCACCGTTATTTATTTCAGAAACACTCTGTATATGTCCAAATAAAATGAATTATACCGTGTGGACTTATGATAGAACAAATTTTGTAACTCAACATCTAGAGATTGTGGGTTATATTTTCTGCCATTTTGCCATTTCAATTGCTGTGACATTTGTTGTTAGCCAAATTACAATGCTAATAGCTTTTTTTGACTTTAATCAAGTTTTGATTTTATTTCATAATTTTCCAATTCTTCCGAAAGTTGCTTGAACCTCAAAAATGGGGGTCAACTTGAAAGTAGTTGTAACAGAAATGATTTTTTCGTTATTCTTTTTTTAACCCTGCAAACAACATACTACAAAAGTGAAACAATACAGGTAAATAGATGAACATCGTCAAAACGATAAATCTCATGGGATGACTGCTCTATAGGACTCTATCGACTATTGATGTTTTCTGAGCGAATTGCATGGGAGTTGCAAGTGTTACAGGTCAACATCAAAAAAGCTTTTTCAAAAGTAATGGCTGATTCTTATGTATTTTAGGGTGCTGATTTACGGAAAAATAGTTAAGGCTTTCCCGCAAATTCTGATTTTCCGTAGTAGGGGTGGCAAATGACGATATCACTTTGCGACTCATTGTTTATAATATTTTATTTATCTAAACACGGTACTAAAAAAACATAGTGAGTCATCGGAGATGCAGAGAACAACGAGATTTGTCCCATATTTCAAGGTTCCTAAGGAAGGGGGTGCGATTTTCCACAATGAGCTGTCCAAGAATTCCCATTCCCCACTCCAATGCTTTATACTTGGCTCAACAGTTATTGCATTTATATTATTTGAGAAGTGTAGTCTTGTTTGTTGCAATGTATTATATATTTCTGTTACTCTCCGTTGTTATGGCTTAAAGGGTTACTTTAATCACCTGATAACTTCTCCTGTTGCAAATTTACTGCCAAGAAGCAACAACGGAATGTTACTGATTTTGTGATAAAAGTTTATTTTTCATATCTTGGTGACCAAGGTAAAACATGGGCTCCTCATAAAGTTTGCTTGGTTTGTGTGGAATGGCTTAGGCAGTGATCTCAAGGTAAAAAACATTCATTCCAATTTGGAGTGCCTATGGTATGTAGATACAAACAAAACTACGGCGATGATTGCTACTTTTGTTCTTGTAATGTTTAGGGATTTAGACTGATAAATAAGAAGAACATCTATTATCCCCCCTTCAGCAATCTGTCCCATCCCTCACCAACCTAAAGTTTCTGTACCCAAACCTCCAGAGAATATACATTCTCCAAAAAACTGTGAAAGTAAATCATCAAAACTAAACGACTTAGTTCGGGATCTGGGCCTACTAAAAGATTTCTCACCTATTAGATTCCACATTGAATTAAAAAAAAAACTTGCTAGCATTAGGAACCTCTTTTGCAGGGTCATTCAGTTTATTTAAAGGAGCTGGTTCTTTCTAAAGCTAAATACAATGAACATAAGTGGATCTTATGTGGAGACTTGACAGTGCTGCCTATGCTTCTTGAGCAATTAGAAGGCCATATCAAGCATCCCTACATCTTGTATGAGTGGGACAGTCGCAAAAGGGACCAATATTGGACAACAAAGAAATGCCCCCCAAAAAAATGTGCTTTGAAGACCTAAATAACGTTCTCCTTCTTCCCCTTCATATAAAACTCGAACTTATCAAGCAGTTTGTTAAGACATTAAACAAAAAAAGCGAATGTTTCAAATACTTGAGAAAGAAGTTTCTGGGACTCTGGCTCGAAACTGGAAGAAAAGATTTTTGTTGGCCCTGGTATAAGAAAAATGGAGGAGAACGAAAAGAGGGCCTGGAGCAGCTTCAAAGAAGTTGTCAACAAATTCTTAGAAAACCAAAAAAACCCAAATTTTAAGAATATTGTGGAAAACGAGTTACCAAAATTTCAAAATTTAGGTTGCTCAGTGAGCTTGAAAGTTTACTTTCTGCGCTCTCATCTCGACTGCTTTCTTTAAAATCTGAGTGCAGCAAGTGAAGAGCAGAGAGAAAGGTTCTATCAGGATATCAAGGAAATGTAACAGAGATATCTAGGTCGGTGGAACGTCAATATCATGCCACAAAAAGCACAAGAAGAAGCTTTTGACAAAAGAAAATAAGGTTCTACAAGGAACGATAAAGATATTCATGGAAAAATACAGTTTTTGTCAGTAAATAGTTTATATTCAAAATGCCCTTTTTCTTTCTGCTTTTTACTACCTTTGACGTTATTTTGTAAAACATCTTTGTGTGACGGGGACAAACTGAGATCATTTTTGGATTAGCACATCAAAATACTTTAAAATCAACTGGAACGGTTCAGATAGCTTTTATAGAGCTTTAAAACTAAATAAATTGTTATATATCCAAAATGCGCTTTTTTCATTAATTTTGATTAACTTTGACGCCATTTTGTAAACAAATCTTTACGTGATGGAGTCAGACGGAAGTCATCTTTGGGTTTAGCACATCAAAATACTTTATAATCAGCTGGAACGGTTCAAACAACTTTTAAAATGTTTTAAAATGCAGACCTATGTGTTTGATTTGACTAAAACAAAAAATGACATGCCAATGAGACGTAAAGTTACAGTTGATGGTGGTTCAGTACTTTGCAGCTTACGATGGAGACAAGAACATTCTATCAAAAGATCAGACATTCTATATAGAAGCGATTTGGAAGAAGAGAAAGTGTAACTACAGTGTTTTCAGAAGAAAATGCTTTTCTATTTCAAGAATGAAAGGCAAACAAGAAACGTTTCACTGACTCGCTTGGTGAACGTCTGGTTGATTCTAATTGCGCAGTGAAAAATATGTAAGCTAACCTGCTGATTGTTGATACAGCTCAAAGTGAGAAATACTTAATATTGCTATGTTTTTATTCGTAGCGGAAATCAGAACATTGTAAGCTACATCTGGTAACAAAAACAGAACTATGGAACATACAAAAAATAAAGAAGCAAATACAGAAACAGAGAAACAAATCTAATAAAACTAGAAAAGAGTGGGTTCTTTTCTGTAAGATATCAACTGAAAAAGGCAAAATCATTAAATCTGAAGAAAATGCACTTGTCTGTCCCTATAGAGGCAACCAAAGTAAAAAATTTAACTAACCCACTTTGTTACGTTTTTGTAAAGAAACAGTCTTAGGAACTAGCAATTATACCTCCAACCTCTTCAGCAGCACAATATTAGCCATTAAGGATCTACTATCAAGTGCAATGGATGCATAACTCCAACAACCTAAAATCATACGATTCTGGATGGATCTGCAGTGCCGTCATAATTAATTAAGCGTTCCAAGGCTTATTATATGTGCACTCTCAGACTTGTATTGTGTATTTTACTATGCATAAGCATCAAAGTGTTTTCGCTCTGCTTTAAAATCTTGTTGATGGCGTTTGAGCTGCTTTGTCATGAACGTGTCGATCTGCAACCGCCTGCAATAAATGTTTAACCATTCTGTATATTCCCACTATATGAATCGTCACATAGCTTCCAGTTACAGTATGCAACTGGCAAAAACACATATTTATCAAAACATTTCAAAATTTTTCGAAGGAAATTTCTTTTTATTCATTTAACTAATTTTTAGTCTTTTATTTGACGAGAAAAAAAAATAAAAAAGTTACAGCAGATTTTCTGTTTGGAATGCTAGAAATAAAGTAATACGGCAAACTTTGCCGAAGTGCTTTACGGTGCAGCTGCCATATTCAATGATTTCTGCTGCAATTAGTGTCGGGTTGATTCCTAGTCTTACTAAGTTACTCCTCTAAATATTTTTATACTGCTCTGTACTTAAGATATTCCGCACTATACAAACATCTGTATGACACAAAAACTTTTGGCGCAGCAGAAATGCTGGTAGTACAAACAAAATTCTTGCTTTTATTTCTTCTGGATAAAATACTAAATGATAAATTTTGGCTGTGAGCTGTTCACTTTTCAAACGCTTCTAGACTATAAAAAACAATACAATTCAAACCTTCAGCAAATTGTTTTTAATTTTATGGTACTTTATTCTAGTTTACCTAGTCTATAACTCATGTCGACTGATTCTGTACAACGTATTTACAGCAGATGAATTGTGGATGTTTTGTAAAGGACGTGTTACTTAAAGAATGAGACTATTGTCTGTTGTACGACCAGATAGAGTAATAAAAACGCCCCTTGAAGAGCGGGCAGTTTAAAAGACATTTTCTGATTGGTGGGTCAGCTTCACACCAGCAAAGAGAATGTAACAGCGCCAGCGCAATTTCAAATTTGCGAGAAATCGGTAGTTCTTTAATTAAGTGTAAAACGGGCTGCTGTCAACTAGCTCCTCCCATAATAATTTATTACTCTATATGGTCGTGGGACAGACTATAGAAGTCGAAAGCTCTCCTACATATATAGATAAACAACTTGAATTGCCAAACAAACATTAACGTATATTGTTTTATTGTTATGGACAATCATTTAGTATTTTAAAGTAAAAAGTCCTTTAACATGAGATCTATTTCAAGTTTTGCTCGTTGCACATTTTTAGGTGAATACATGATGTTAGTTTCGCAGTACTATTAAACTCGAGTTTTGCTTCAAAACGATTTGCTTTTAAGTTTGTTTTTCATTTTGTAATCAAAATCTTTAAGGGTTGCAACAATGTACGCAAATGATGATTTTCTTTAATGCTGAAAGATCCCAGATTAAACCTTAGATCAGCACTTTATTAGAAGGAACAGGAGCGCTGGTATACGAGGCATTCTAAACTATCTTCTGCACACAAGTGATAGTACAAGTCAAATTAACATTTGTTTTGCCATAGACTATCGTTAAATAGGTCTGGCTATTTTTGGTTTGTAGAGCGGTTTTGAGCAAATGGTAGCTAACCGAAATTCTCTTGCAGTAGCGTGTTTTGAATTCTTGTAAAGCAGAACAATCTGTTGAGCAACTTAGTATCAAAGATTTGTTATTTGCTTACTTGCTCGTCAAAAATTTGATATGCTTTTTCAACTCAAAAAGAATATCAACCAAAAAGATTAAATTCAGAATTATACTCTGATTTAATCTATCTCTTTGTTTTTCATTACAAACTTTGCAATTCTTTTCATTTTCGTTTAAGACTTTGTTGATGTCATCTCAAAAATACCTATATATTACAACTTACAAACTTGCAAATCGTTCATTTGCATCCTTCTTAGAAACCAGTTAATGAAATTATGATCTACGGCCTTCTTTAACCAATATAAGAAACGTTCAAATCAAAAACTTATATCAAGGTATATAAGATTTTAATTATAATTTCTTGATAATGGCAAAAATTAAAAATAAAAACATTTAGACAGTTCCTTGAAGTAGAAAGAAGATGCGTTGAAGCTTTGAAAATAACAAAAGATAATAAAAGTGTGCAATAGAGTGCGCCAAATTATAATGTACACATAATAAAGCGATAACGAATAGCTAAATTAATAAAATGAAATTATGAGCTAATTTAAATTACAATCATCAACAACACCACATTAATCTAAAACTAATTGAGACTAATTCAATAAATTACCAAGTTAATTTCAAACAATTAGGGTTTATATAATGGCCTTAACACAAAAGGAAAATAACTCTAGGACATTTCAACAAAACAAGAGGAAAAATCTGGAAATCCTAATTACAAAACAGAATTAAAATTTTTTCCAAGATATTAATAAAAAAATGTTTTGAGCGAATTGTTGGATATTTAAATTTCGCTCGAAGCTATTTCTCACTTTTTACACCAGAAAACGGTAAACACGAACACATTTAAATTTTAATTGAAATAAAGCTTAAAAAGGCGAAAGGCTCTAATTAATACCGAAAAAAATTTTCTACTTAGGTAAAATACGATATGTATGTGTTAGAAATCGAAATAACAAACATTAATTTTCATTAATAATGTCAATAGTTGTCGATATAGTTCTACTGATGTATATTTACGCACATGACCCCGGTTATATCTACACTAGAACCGATGATATATAGATCTAATAAATCATTTATGGCCAATCCCTCTATCTAACATTATTTGTAAATGCGTATTAGCTTGTCTATTTCTAAGCGATAATGTTACAACCGACAATCTATCACTGTAACGTTTTGATAAAATTAATCCTCGTTACTGAAACTAAACAGGTAGTAAATGTTTTCGGAATTAATTTCTTGGGAAACGACAAGATTTTAGACATATAAAACGACGTGTTTACGTTGGTTTGGTGTTCCTTTCATAGAAGTAATGAATGCATTCCGGTGGAAGTTTAAATCTGGTTTAGAACTCGAGTAAAGTGCATTAAACATTTACAAGATTCCGAGGTATCGTTCCCCGAACTACGTTAGAAGGTGGAATTTCTGCATTTACTTCGCTTTTATTTTCTTTTAAACCATAAATTCTATTTTTTGTGAATGTTGAGATTTTGACCGTGCATTCTCAACCTACTTTTCACTTCTTTAGCGAAAAATCGCAATTAAAAACTTTGCATTTAATTATTGTGTTAAATCACATTTAAATCTTGTTAATTATTTTGTAATTATAAAACTTTTAAATTACACTTGATAGAAACGAAATAAGGCTTACTTTTTAACTGTGGCTTGTTATATTGTTACTTTTATATATACATTGCTGTGTTATTTTTATGGAAATTAAAATGTAAAATGCTTCAGAAATAATTTTATTTCCCTTAATTGTATCTCTAAATCGATTCATTTTTATAATTTAACCCTGTTCTAAGAGGTTCTCCATGTATTCAAAAAATTTGTTTTCAGTGCTCGTAATGCTCCTCAGTTATTTATTAATTTTAATTATTATTGTTATAGAAGTAGCTTTTAAAATATTATGTGATTTTAAAACTTAAGTATATCCATGATTTAGATACTTAATTATTACTTAATAATTAAATAATCTTTGAGATTGTTTTTAAATAATTTGTTAAAAATTATTCGATGACTATTTAATCGTTAGTAAATTTTGTTTTGTAATTATATTACTTAAATTTAAAATAATTCAAAGGAATGAAATTTAACTGTCCGAAAAGAATAATTATAATCTGCAACTGCACATTTTCTTTAATTTTTAAAAATTCTAAATTTTCTCAAAATATTATCTACAGTATACAGTGTGGTCCAAGAAGTTTGCAACAAATGCAAAGATTCTAACCAGTTGGTGTAAGAAAATAAAAATGCATACAGAGGAGGTACAAAAAATTGAAAGCCGTTCAAGAGTACACTACCCTTAATTTTGAAAATAGGGCCATATGTTATTTAAAGAAAGTTGTTTAGAATTAGAAGACATATCCAAATGTGAAACCATGACTTCCTATCCCAAAAATATATTTTTTGTTTTCACTTGAATAACCCTCGTAGTTGTGACGTTTTCTAGATATTTAGAAATTTTTATTACGATAAAGTTAGAAATAACTGTACATTAGTTCCAAAGGAAAATTTTACAATGGCAGGGTTACTCAAATTATTTCATATTTGGACATTAAGGTGGAGTGAAATCAGATGAAAAAAAAATTTTTTAAGTTGGAATTTCTAATAGTGCGGAAAAGGTGTGTATACATACGAGGACGGTTCAATAAGTCTCCTTTTAAAAATATACACTTCTCCCAACGTTCCTGCCATTTTTTTAACCCCTCCAAAAAATAGGATTTGTCGAACTCTCCAAAATACACCTCTATCTCGGCGATGACTTCCTCGTTTGAGCTAAATTTTTTTCCCGCGAGCCATTTCTTCATGTTAGGAAACAAGAAAAAGTCGCAGGGAGCCAGATCGGGTGAATACGGGGGGTGCGGCAGCAATTCATAACGCAATTCATGCAGTTTGGCGGCGACAACTCCGGATGAATGTGCTGGTGCGTTATCGTGGTGAAACAGCACCTTCTTTTTCGCCAAATGCGGCCGTGTCTCCTTCAATTTTTTGTCGAAGCTGTCTAATAACTCACTGTAGTATTGTCCAGTGATCGTTCTTCCTTTTTCTAAAAAATCCGTTCGCATTCCAAAAAATCGTCGCCATGACCTTTCCGGCCGATGGAACCATTTTCGCCTTCTTTGGAGCAGATTCACCGGGAGAAATCCATTGTTTTGATTGTTGCTTAGTTTCTGGTGTGTAATGATGAATCCAGGTTTCATCAACGGTAACAACTCGACGCAAAAACTCCTTCGGATTTCGCTTAAATTGCTCCAAACACTGCTTCGAAGTTAACAGCCGCATCCGCTTGTTGTCCACCGTTAGCAATCGCGGCATCCATCGCGCCGACAATTTCTTCATCGCCAACTTATCATGTAAAATATTTATTGCCGTTCCGGTCGACACACCTACGGCCTCTGCTACTTCACGCACTTTCGTTCGTCGATCAGCGAGAATCATGTCGTGGACTTTTTGAATGATTTCCTCGGTAACCACGTCTGCCGGGCGTCCTGGTCGCTCCTCATCAAAAACGGATGTTCGCCCACGTTTAAATTCGTTGAACCAATATCTAACTGTGGTCATAGATGGCGAAGTGTCCCCATAAACAGCATCCAACTTTGCTTTTATCTCTTCGCATTTTTTCCCATCCAAAAACAGAAAGCGAATTACCGAACGATACTGCTCTTTTTCCATCTTAGCTAAAATCACGAAACACGTCTTACTCAAATGGCTGTCAAATCCAAACTAACCTATCAATCAGTCTGCAATTTGTTATACCGTCGTTTGATAGATAGCAGCACACCATGATAACACCAACTTCCCACAGGAACGCCTTCTGTCGTCAAACACGGGTACTTACCGAACCGCCCTCGTAAGTGTAACTTAGTGTAAAAATTACAAAATATTTGAATGTTGTCTTCAGAGTCCCCAGACCCATCGAATATTTTAAGGAAATTATAATAACAATGCATTCTAATGACACACGATAGTTAAATCAAAAATCAATTCAATATGAAAAGTTGCTATCGTCTCATAGTTAATACATAAAAGAACAAATCAAAATTAACTTTTTATAGAGATTCTGTTGTATATTATAGACAGTTTTTGTGTTAAAAAGGGCATTATTCTTCTTAATTGTAACGACGCTGCAATGAAGCCATCTCTGGATTCCGATCCACAAAAGAGGTTCACTTATTAAAAACGTGGGAGTTGTTACTTAATCTTTTACTACCGAGCGCCTCATTTAAGCCACTAAAGTGATCTTCCAAGGTACAATTCGAACAGTCGCATAACTCCTTCTTTTCTTCTTGTATTTACCAATATTCCATCACATCCTACTGCAATCAGATCTTCTGTGGAAATATCTTTATTTCTTAAGAAGTCGACAATACCTCTTTGAATATTTTGAGATGAACCACTTAATGGCTCTCCAATAATAGTAGAACCTAGCTCACTTACTAGAGAAATATGTTCTTCCATTATAACTTTCTTTTCATTTACAATTATTTTGCTCTTTCTTCCATCAAACAATAGTCCAAACAGTTTCTTTTCACGTTCGCTTAAAGCGGATTGCCTTTGCTTTTTTCTTTCTCTTCTCAACTTGCTTCTATCAATAACGCTATCACAATTTGCTTTGGACACAAAACTAACATTTTGAAGATCAGCAGTTGCTACAGCTGCATTTGCTCTGTCAGACAAACCATAGCGATTACTTATTTTGCCACATTAGGAAGAGGAAGACGCATCTGTTCTGGAGTGATACAAATCTGACGTTGCTTCGAGGTTAAAGCAACAGCACCCCAGTTCTCATTTGCATTTAAAGAGTCACTTACTACAGTATCAATTCTTACGAGCTCTTCTGGTGATTTGGAAGCAGTAACAGATGCTTCTGAACCAGCAGTACCTTACCTTTCCTCTTCCAGCTGCTTCCTTTCAAATCGTTTTTGCAAAGCTGTTGTTTCCTTTTGATCCACATTTTCGATGCACATTTTTCTGAAACATCGTCGATCTTCAAGAAACTCGCACTCTTTGCCACGAATTTTTCGTGATTTCTCTCACTTACAGTTGTCACTTGGGCACTTGCAGGCAGCTGTATCAAAAAGTTTGTTTCTGCATTCAATACGAAAATTTGCCAATTTCTGATGATATTTTTTCTCATTTTGACGTCTCTTAAATGGCTTCAAACGTTTAAGGTGCCTATCATTATGTCCTCTTATCAGCTGCAAAACCCTGATATGAGACACTGTTGGAATTGACGCATTTTTCCAAATATCCTTTACTTTCACTGCAACTATTTCACTTATATCAGACACATTTCTATTCTTACTTGCTTTGGTTGGCTTTAAAACAGTTTTTGTAAACAAATAAAATTTTGCAACATCATCGAATGTCGGTAAACCAAGTGCAGATAACGTTTGTGGTGCTCCAAATATAAGACATTTTACCTATTGTCTAGTTCTAGGTGGATCAGGATCAGTTTTTAACATTCTAGAAGATTTGAAGAAGATTAATGTTACTTTGAGATTATAAAATACTATAACACATTATAATATACTACATACTTGATATTTTTAACTCTCACTTCCCAAAACACAAGTTCTTTCTACAGAATAAAGCGCGGTGTAAACTGTAACAATATTATACGAAATTTCGCTCCGAACTAAGAACAGAATTCATCGTGCAGGTTATATAGAGATTGGTACTTTGTGATTCATCCTATAACGGTATGTCGTCCACAGAACATGTCACATCCCGCTTCACTATGACGAGACATCACGTGATTTCCGCACAATGCGCTGTTGCAGCCAGTTTGGCTAATTGACGAATCTGTATAACAGTAATAATGTCAATAGCAAATCTGCTAAATAAATTTTATTCAATTCTGTATTACCAAATATTCATTAGCGGTAGGGACCCTCTTAACGTTATCCAAAACTAAAAATGTTTTTTGCTATTAACTAGTACACAAGTACGCAGATTTTTGTCACAATTAGAAATGAAAAATCCAAAATTAAGTTTTTCACTCCACCCTTTTGGACATAACTTCTAATTTTAAACAACTTTTTTCTAACATACTGCTCTATTCTTACAATAAAGGTTTCTTTACTCCTGAGCGGCTTTTAATTTTTGTAGCTCCCTGTGTTCTATATGACTTTTTGAGATTCTGATTAGCCATAACTAACATTTTAGACATTCAGCAACTTTATGCAGTGCTTTCATTTTTTTACAGCAATTGGTTAATTTTTTCTTCATTTTTTGCAGACTTCTTGAACCACACTGTATACAGTGAGCGGCAAAAGTACGGAATAAATACATTAAATTCGAACTAAGCTATTTTTTACAAAAATCCTTATACACATTGATTTTATTTTATAAAAATATACATTTTCATGTCAGTGGCACTTTCTTGACCGTCATATCTTTTCGAGTGATGACATCATCAGAAGTTTTTCTAAACAGCACACCCCGTATATTTTCACGGATTCAGATAGAGGATTTTCTTCTGATTGCAACGATTTAACATTTGATAGTCTTAACTTTATTAATACGAGAGTTGCTATTTATATTTCTGGCCTAACAATGAAAAAACAAGTATTTATGATCGAAACTAGTTTTATTGTTTTTCAAAATATTCTCCATTAAGATTGATATACTTTTCCATGCGTTTGAACCAATTTTCGAAGCACTTTTTCCACTCTGTTTGAGGCAGCTCCAAAATATGCGTTTTGAAACAAAAAACGGCTTCTTCTGGTGTTGAAAATCGTTGACCACGCAGTTTGTTTTTGATGTACGGGAATAAAAAGAAGTCATTGGGTGCCAAATCAGGGCTGTATGGTGGATGGCCCATCAACTCGACCTTCTGGCTGGTTAAATATTCAATTGTTTGAGCAGCGGTGTGAGAGCTTGCATTGTCATGATGAAGAATGATTCGCCTCTTCTTTGAAGTTTTCCGAATTTCTCCAATGACTTCTGGCAAACAAATGGTTGTGTACCATTTAGAGTTGACCGTCTTACGTTGCTCTAACGCCACTGTTGCCACATTCGCAAATTGTTTCAACATTTCAATGCACCAGTCGACGCGAGCCTTCTTTTGAGCATTGGTCAGGTTATGCGGGATCCAACGGGAACAAATTTTTTTTACGGCCAAATGATCATGTAATATCTTGTTGATGCTAGTCATACTAATGCCCAAAGATGCCTCAATCTCACGGTATGTCACATGAGGATCTTGTTTAATCAGTTCACGCACAGCATCGATGTTTTCAGGCACAACGACAGATTTTGGACGGCCTTCACGGATTTCGTCCTGGAGTGAACATCGGCCACGTTTGAATTCATTATACCAGTTTTTTACAGTGCTGTAGGATGGAGCTATATAATGTATCAAGTTCATTGATGCACTCTTGTCGTGATAATCCACGTCGAAAGTTATAAAAAATAATTGCACGGGTCAATTCCATTTTTTACTAGGGAATGCACTTTTCAATTAACTGCAAACAACACTAATCGCACTCAAATGACAAAATTTTGTGGTTGAGGTTATGTTCAACAATGTAAAGTTTACACCGGAAATGTCAGCTGACGCCTAGAAACAGTCAGTGTTGCCAAGGCCAGAAATATAAATAGCAACCCTCGTAACGACACAGAAATTAAAAATCTCTGATTTTGATTCATTTGTAAACGTTTGTGAACTAAAATCTAAGTAAGTAGGCTAGGATTGACAATTGTTCAAATGTCACTGATACGTCAAACATTCACAAAGAATCGGCAGAATTATGGGCGCTAACCAAATGTTTTTGAATATTTATTCATGGGATAGTTAAGAGAAATGCAACGAATAGAAATTTTAATTTTAATTTTAATTGGACACGGAGGTAAAACCAGGACTCAACAAGAGGTGTGCAATTTATTTAATGCAAAGTACCATGTCAGCCTATTAGTCAATCCACAGTTAGCAAGGTAGAGAAACGGGACATGTTAATGGTTTTCGAAAACCTGGTCGTCCGGAAACTTAATATTTTGCTACAAATGGAAGAGCCGGAGCAGGAAATGCAGTACGCCAATAATCAGTACTACGTGTGCTGAAAAAAGAGAAATAATATCCGTCTAAAATTCAAATTCATTTTGTTTTTTTAGTAGCAGAGTTTCTAATGCGTTCTTGTTAATATTAAAATTTGTGTTTCATAATATTACTGCAATCAGAATAGAATTCTTTATCTGAATCCGTGAAAATATACTGAGCGTGCCATTTAGAAAAATCCATGATGACGTCATCACTAGAAACACATGACGGTCCAGAATTAACACTGACATGGAAGTGTATATTTTTACAAAATAAAAGAATTTTAGAAGTTTTGCAAAAATTGGTTTATTTTAAATTTGATGAATTTATTCCGTATTTTTACAGCTCATTGTATAAGTCGCGATATTACTAAACTAAAATTGAAAATTTCAAATAAATTTTGTTTCTCCAAATTTTATTACGTAATTACATTTATCTTGTAGCATAAACTCAATATCGTTCTACTAAATACTGGCAGTAGTTAATTATTTGAATAATAAATTTAAATTTAAAATTCAAGCTCTATTGATTTACACAGAAGGATAATTGACTCCAATCTTGATTTTCTACCTAAATAGCCATTGTCATGCAGTGGAAGATCACTATTCATCACTTTCACAATAACATAAAAAAAGTAATCATTCTGGCAGGCTACTTTACCATTCTCATTTTTAATCTAACCTAATTATTGCAGATTCCATTAGTGTTTCTTCAGTTCCAGACAACACTGTAACGTTTTTTAAATAAAACGTTTATTTATTTTTAATATTTACTTAAACTGAGTTTATTTATTTCTATATGTACAAAATGATTTATTTATATCACTAATTACACATTTATTTCGTTCGTAACTACGAGCTTATTCACTGGAGAACTGCTGGCTGTTTTCCCGCTGGAGTTTATATATCTTTTCTTTGTTTCTCTCGATGAGCCTAGAAGGTTCGCGCCTTTTCTCGCACATTGGTCCGTTGAAACGACTAGACAGTTCGAGACTTCTACGGTACATTCGACCGGCGGCGCGTTACAATACCATAAGCTCTTCGGTTACTTAAAATATACAGTGTATTTACAGCGACGTAACCAACTAAGTTTTTCACAATTTAATCCATTTACATATTTCAGAATTCTGGATTTTAGTTAAACTTGCAACAAATAGAACTTTTTTTAACTTCAATCACACTTTAAAATTTCTACTCTTTCAGTTTAAAACTCAGATTTGTTACGAATTTCCAATAACTTTTAACATCCACTTAATTTATTTTCACAATAAATTTTATGCTAACCACTTTACATACAACAATTCAAAATTAATTAACTACTGACCGGCAGCGTGACTGTCTAAAGTCTAGTACCAATTTCTCTGAAAATCCTATAAACTTCTATTTATAAATTTTAATAAAGGGAACCACAACATAAACATACCTAGAATTACGTGAAATTATCTAACTAATTTTTTCCACGTTAATTTATCAAACTTTACATAAATAATATTTTTATTTTTAAAAACCTCAAATTGTGCTATTGACCTAATTTACTTAATAATTTGCTTTAATAATTTTATCTATAAGTTAATACTATTTTATTAGTTTTTTATTTGCATATTATATTTACAGTTTACCACTAGTTTGCTTTTTATTTTATTCACAATAGTTACATAACCGACTTTTGTGTCTAGGGACAGCAAACTATTATAAAATTTGCAGTTAAATATTGATAATAAGTGATAATCTAGTATTTCAATACCGCTTTCTCAAAAGATAAATAAATTTAATATCTTTTTATGCCCTTACTAAGATTTACTCTGTGAGCTAACCAGAATCAAAGTTTGATTTGATAAATTTTTAATTCATCCACTCTTTGGCACTATCCACAGCAATATATAATTATTGCGATGGTCGTATATTTGAATACTTGTCACCAAGAATATTTTGTTTTTGGGTTTTCAGAGTACAGAATTGAGGGTTCAGTTTAAATTAGCAAAAAGAATAACTTTACTTGTAAATAATCTACAGCATGTATGTACTTAATTGAAAACTAGAAAAAATGCCAGCTCACACTAACAAAATAATGAGGTCAAGAATACTCCAGCGACTAGAAAATAGTAGGTCTATACGACAACTAGCTGCACAAATGAAGCTGGGAAAAAGTACCATATGCAGAATAAAACAGAAATGAGGACAATAACATACTTTGAAGAAAGGTCGCAGACAAGCCCTTGTAAACTTTATAAGGAAAAAACCCGTTTGAGTTTGCAAGAACAGCAGTAGAAAAAATGAATATTTCTAAAAGTCTTCAAATTACACAAAAACGTTTAAGAGCAAGCAAATTAAAGTATCGATTGGCAGAAAACAAACCCTTCTCAATTAATAAAAAACAGCAGAGACTTTACTAATGAATTTGTTAATACTTAATCCTATGTCAGGTGAGACGTTTACTTCCTTTCATCTTCATTTCAGGCTGTCGTCTTTCCTCCCTGTATTATAATATCCCTATAAATAGGAATTAGTAGTCATTGATTGCTTCTTTCTTTTATTATTTTCTTAACACAGATGTTTAAAAAGTTGATTTATCTTCTTTGTTGGAGCGAGACGATCAGTATAAATAATTTTTCCAATTCACTTAGTGTGCTTTGAAAAGGGATTGCTAGTTATCTTTGTCCGATAAGCTAAGAATCACTACACTTTCCTGTTTTTAATTCTAATTTTCCTATCTCCTTACTATTTTATCTTTCTGGTATGCGCCTAAATACATTTCAATTGTGAATTTTTTTTATAGTTTGTATTAAAATATTTCTTTTCTATTTCTTTAAGGAAAGGTCGATTTTCCCTTAAAAGAAATTAAAAATTTCTTTACATTTGATATTATTAAAATTATTTTATTTTATCTTTCTTAATCATTCTTTTAGTATACTGCAAGATAAATTTTTTGAGACGATCTTATCACTTTCTAGATTTCTTCGTTTTCCTTTCTGAATTCATACATTCTGTTTGTCTGTCTGTTGGTCTATTATCACGTTCCCGTAACTTTACAGGACATGTTATATATGAAATCAACGTAGACTTTTCTTCCGATTACAGATTCATAATCAGTATGTCGATATCTCGAACAGTTTTCGAGATAATTAGGATCGAAAATGCGATTTTTTAATTTCGTCATGTTCATGCTTGCATTTTCACTGATATAATTATCGTTTTTACCCCTTTTCCTTTTCTGAAAGCTTTTGATAAAACCTGTAGTTTTGTGCTTCATTTTGTCCCCTTATCCCTTCAATAAAGTTAAATTTTTTTCAGATGCCTAATTTAATTTTGTAGGTAATTTGTTCCAAGTTTATCTTCTGTGTTAATTGGTGTTTTCTACCTTTAGTGTACGGCTTGGAATTCCCGGAGACTTAACTGCTTGCAGATTAAAGACAACCGTAGCGTCTCCGCCTTGTGTTTGGGTTTATATGCTTGTTTTCTGACTGATTAGTTTTGATGTGACACTTTGTTGTCTAAAGTTCTGTCGTCCTGTCCTAGCTATTGCTATATCTTGCAGAAGCGTAGATTTCTATTGTGTACGTAACCTCTTTACCTACGCTCGAGGCCACCGTTGAGTTAGTTGGGCTAAGACCCTAAGAATCTGCTGCACGTGCAGTAGATTTTGTTAATTTTAAAAGCTTGAAAGTACTATAATATAAATATGTAGCATTTACGAAAAAGACAGCTTTAACACGTATTTGGCACGGTTTACCTCGTTTGTTTTGTTTGCCTTAAGACTTCAACATCTAATTTTCATCTAATTACTTGATTCTTTACTTTGGATATTTTACTGCACAGCTGATCAGAGCCTTGGTTGAGTTAACAAATTGTAGGTTCGATTCCTGCTCGAGTTCAAAGCATTTCCTAGAAGTATTAATTTGTCATAACTTTTTTTTAAATCTAACTTGCAGTTGTTACAAAGACCCATAGTGGCCTTTACTGAAGATCTACACTTTAGTTATAACTATGGTATTAAGCATATGAAAGAAGCCACAGAATTTTTAACTCAGAATTTTTTTTACATCAAACAATGAGTATTCAATGGTTTGTTGCATGAAGCGACGGTGATTTCTTTGTTTTACGCTGGAATCTTATGGCGTGACATTTTTTTTCTAAGCGTCTCAGTTTTGTAACGTGTCCAAACCTTTTCTCAAGAGGTACAGCTCTGCAGCAATAGAAAAAGCATCCTTTTGGGTTATGTCAGAATCAATGTTCTTAGCCAAATTTAAAATCAAACTTCTTCAGTCTAGTTTGAAATTTCTATAACCTGCACCGATGACAGGGAACTTCAAATTCTTATCTTAAACCTTCTAGCAGTTCTCTAAAACCTAAAATCAAAAGAAATCTTGAATCCTATAACCTAACAACTATCAGACAAAAAAACAACAGTTTTACTCTAAAAATCGGACACTGCAATCTTATCCCCCTAAAATAAATTTAGAGTATGTCCCATTCACTAGAATACCACAGTTAACTCGCAGAATTGAGCACCAAAATATCTATCTTTATGTTATTGGCCGTCAGCCAGATCAGTCATTACATGGATTTTGCAATAATGCAGCACTTTGCAACCGCTAATTCCAATTCATTCTGTGACTGAAAAGACGCTAGTTACGATAATTGATCCCAATATGACTAGGATATTCGTATTAGGGCCTTCTATATTTTAGGAAAAAATCAAAATAACGTTGAACTGTTTAACAGCGTCAAAATAAAATTTTGCTCTTTTCCAACTTTAACTTAACTTTTGTCTTTTTTATCAAAGATGATAAACTGCATACTGTCTAGCGTTAGTGAATATTGTCTGTCACAAAATTGTGTCCTTTGCTATTAGTAAATCATCAACTTGATGTATCAACTTAATTTAAAAATTATCTCTCACCTAAAACTATGAATATACTTTCAAGGTGGGGTGGCATGTTCAAAATTGTAATGTTAACAAAATGGAGTTGTTTTTAACTAGCTGTCTACGTGTCTGTCAGTCTTAACTGTAGTAATATAAGAATTTGTCTAAATTCTTTTTTGTTTCAATCGTACTTAGTTCTTGAAGTTGCGAACATAAATCACAACTAAAAAAGCCCATTCAAAGATTCCAAAATGTTCATGTTTCCATTAGTAAGTCGAGGAAAATGAAAGAAATAA
Source organism: Ignelater luminosus (assembly GCA_011009095.1). Lineage (NCBI taxonomy): Eukaryota > Metazoa > Arthropoda > Insecta > Coleoptera > Elateridae > Ignelater > Ignelater luminosus. The sequence continues at coordinate 85,460 of VTPC01001789.1, forward strand.
TTAAAGTTTCCAAATAACTTAGAAAATCATTAAATAGCTGATGCTATTCAAGAGAAAGGCAAAACATAAGCACTAATTAGATTATACTGTTGTAGTTTACCACGATGTTTCAGCTTTGTTTTAATATTAATTTCGGAAAATTCATTTATTAGAAAATCAAAGTATAAATCTCACAAAAATCAAATTAGCAAAAACGTTGATTAAAAACCAGCGCTATAATACAAATGAAATATTCCTAAATACACTTACTGTGTGTAAATAAGGTAGCAAATAGGTGATGCTGTTATTTTTGAAGCTATTGTGTGTAGTCTGTTTTTATTGACTAAATAAATTGCCTGGAAACGCTGAAGTGGACCAAGCGACACAGTAATACATCTGTCCGATGAAGCGGTTCTGTGATAAATATTGCGGACCCAGGGATTTGTGAGTTAATATCCCCTTCTGACACACGTGGAGGTCTCTGTAGTGTTGTTTACCTCCACATTCGCTTGCTCAAATTAAACCAACCTGTCTGCTGGCAATTTGTCTACAGCAATGTAGGTGATACAAAAACTCTTTTACTATACCCAATAGTTGAGAGACTGCCACCCTTAAATTAGAAATGTTCGATCAAGATTAAATCAAGTAAGATTAAGTGAATTCACGAGAGATCCTATCACAAAAAAATTTTTTCAGGATAATAAATTGTAGGAAGGAAAAAAACGTTGTTTGTTTTCTCAAAAAAATTTATGTTTTAGTACGTTCTTTTTATTGTAAACTCTTTTTTGCATTTTTTATAATATGAGACTCTTTCACGTTTTTACATCTAGAAAGGTTTACGATTTCAGTCTGTTATACCTTGTTTAAAGCGTGAAAATGTCACCGTGGTTAAACCCAAGAATGAATTTCAACCACAGTGGTCCGACTGGGTTTTACAGTTAAACATTTTCCTGCGTTTGCTCAATTTAACTAAAGGGTGACTTATCGATCTATTAAATCAATTTGTTGAAAGTTAAAGTCACCAGAATGTTAGACCAAACGCGAAACCTTGCAATTGATCCCGCTATAAGGAAATTTGTATTATAGATGTTTTGGGTAAAAGTTTGACGGTTTGGGATAAACTATTGGATATCTACAAATTTAGTAGTTGTAGAAATTAACTCAATTTTGCTAACGAACAGTTTTTAAAAATACTAAACTGTACGTAGGGAAAGTTCTATTTACTTTAACGTTGAATATAGAGGAAGATTGATTTTATAAAGATTTTTACCGCATTGTAACTAAATAGTAACCCACCAATCAAACAGTGATGTTCATTATAAACAAAAACTGATAGATGATGAGGTATACTTTCATAAATTAAGTTCTACTTGATACATCAACAGACTAGATAATAAAAGCGCATATTGGCAAGTAGAGTTGAAGAAAAAAGCAGACCTATTTTTGCCGTTCCGAAACAAAATATCGCAGATATGTAATAAACCGAAAGGGATTGCATGTAGATCCTGAAAGGGCAGAGTGTATTCTGGACAAATCTTTTTGGAAAAGTACAACAGATGGGAGACTAATTTTAGGAATGATATTTTGGTATCGGCGGCGCTTTGTTCCTCTTCATTTAGAGTTCACTGCACTGCTATAAATCGCTTACTTCAAAAAGGCTCCAGGACTATGTAAAATAATGTGAGCGAAGCAGCTTTTGATAAAATTAAAAATGCTTCTGTTTCTGCTCATATACTCGTACTGTTCATTGAAGATTTTGAAAAAGAATTTTTCTTTTCAATAGATGCATCAGGCGTTGAAATTGGCGCTGTTTTAACACAAAAGTGTCACGGCAATGAATATTGAAGATATCATATGCTATATTTCGAGATTCCCTAATTCTACAGAAAAAGGGTTTAATGATGTTGGAAAATTACAATTTTATTTTGAAGGTGTGCGATGTACTCTAGTGAGGAATCATCAGTGTGGTTAGACAGAAAAATTTTTAAAGTAGACTTGAACGATGAATGCTCTACTTATAGAGTATAATTATAAAATTAAACTTCGTAACTAGGAAAACAGCATGTTGTATCTGAGGCGCGGTCTCAGTTTGTATATTTTCATACTGATGTCTGGTTAGAATCAAATCTCATAGAGTTGTTCGATATTAGAAATCCCTGATACCCTAAAATGCTAAATTTGATTTGGGCAAAATCTTTATCATTTCTTTTATAGTGAATCAGAAATAGCAAGATCTATGAGAGAGTAAAGTTAGATTTTCCTAAGTTTAGAAACCAGAATGACTTTTGGAGGTTAGTAGTACCAAGAGAAAGACGCAAGAAATACTGAAAAAGTGCCAGGATGAATACATTTTCGGCTTTTTAGGTACTCATATTTAGATTACCCAAGTATGCGTGCTGATATTTCACGATATATTAGGTTATGTTAAATATGTCAGAGCATTAAACGAGAGCAGACAAGACCTGCCAGCTTGATTGGTTCTTTATCCAAAAGTGTTTATGGTAGCCAGTTGTAGCAGATGTTTTTAGTAAATTGTTGTATTTAGCCACAAGATTTTATATTTTTAGTTTTGAAAATAAGCATCGTTTATTAATTCAAAGTTTTGACGTATTTTGTTTCAACGTTATTGTCTTCGGAGAAAAAAAATTGTTTTTGATAAGATTTATCATCTAATTGAGAAATAGAAGAAAAATAATTTGCTAAATAGATTGTTATATAGAAGCTCAGGTTATCTTGAATCTGGGTTTCTTTTACTAGCGTCATATTAACTAAATAAAAAATACTTAAAGTTTCTTTGCTTTTATAAGCCACTGCAGAAACTGTCATCCACGACCCAACACTGCAGTTTGTACGAAAACCAAAAACACTTGTTTGCTTTAGTGGCTTAGAGCTCTACTAGATTTCAATTAATCCGTAGCATAAGCAATTAAAAACAGAAGGTACTTATTCAAATTATAGACTATAAGTATCTTCTAGTAAAAATACTTATGAATGCTTTGGATCATGGCGACTCAGAAGTACTGATTTAGACAGAAGCAGACAAATTCTAGACTTTTGGACTAAATTTCTGTTTAGCCATCCCGCGCATTTGCAGTTAATTAGTTTGAACCCCGCCCGTCTCCGACTCTTGAGCTAGTCTGCCAACTGTTTTTGATTTTGTGAGAATTAAATTATTAGGTATTCGTTTTAGATCGTATTAAGTATGATAATAGATTGCATTTTTATAAGTAAAAAAGTCAATTTTTTAACAAAACTGACAAGTTTTTAAATTGACTCGGGTAATAATCCGATGCTGCAATTGTCTGACTCGACCACGGCCTTAACGCGACAAAACGGCGCTAAAGTGCTTTATGCAGGAAATCTTCGACCTTCACGCTTGACTACCAATTATTCAATGCTCGGTCTTTCGTTAATCACTCACTGTGTAATATTATATGCGTGATGCGCAATCTTTAAGATTAGAATTCTCACAACTAACCTAACTGCTTTAGCTTGTCAGGGATTTTAATGCTTGAAATGCCCAGAAACAAAACAAACAAAACAGAAAGATATTCAGAATAAAAATTTTGTAAAGATCATTTCAATGAACCAGCACCAAGAAAATTCAAAATCTTTTTCTACATAAGCTTGCAAAAACTTAAAAACAAAACGTCTGAGTATTACGTGAAAGTTTCGAATTTTTATTAATCTTAGATAAAACTGCTTCATCCCCCTTTTTTAAAATTAATTTTACAGAAATCTAGTTTTTTGCAAATTTTGAAATGTTCGACAAGCTATAGGCACTAATCTAACTGCAAATCAGAGAAGAGATATTTCTTAATTTCAGTACAAGATGGTTAACTGTTTAGTTAATTTTATATTAAGCAAACTAATACCAATATTTGCATTGTTTACGGTCGGTTTATTGTGGTACAATTTGAATATCTGATGTTCATTAAATAATATGTCAAGTTTTTCTTAATTAACCTTTTTAACTGCGTACCTTTCATAATTATGATAAAACTTAAATAATGCAATAGTGTTAAAAACAATGGGAAATCCAACAAGCAAACTTAATAAAACAGAATGCGAAAATACGACAATAACTATCTTTAAACCCTTGTGTGTCACATTGGCTGGGTTTTAATTGTTTGTTACAGCTGATGTCTTCTCAGTATGATTGTCAATCAATGGAAGATTACATTAGTTAACTCAGTTACTTTTATCAATCGGCAGGGAAATCCGTAAGTAAAGTCAAAATAATTTTATCTATTTTGTGAATTTGTTTTTCTGTTGCAGGTATGTCGTCTTGGATAAGGACATAATTGCTAGTTATATAAATTGAATATAGATGATAAAGTTATTCAGTTTAGTAAATATATATATAATCTTAACCTTTTATACCCGTAGGTGTAAGATAATGTTACTAGTCACTGTCACTGTTATTATCATGAGTCTCTCGTCTTTGTTCATAACAGTTTTTCACTTACACTTCCACTATGTTTATTTTCCGTGTATGAACTTTCTCCACTTCTTCTTGTCACGTGCAAGTACCTTAGCCTCCTCTTTCGTTACACCCTTTTTTCTCAAAGTTTTCTCAATGTTGTCTTCCCACGTTTTCGCTGGTCTTCCTCGTTTCTTCTTTTCTGGTACTCTAGCTTCCCATACATTTTTGACTATTCTGTTGTTGTTTATTCGAACCATATGTCCGAACCACGTCAGGTGTGATTTTCCCACTCTTTCGAGAATTGCATCTGCTTTTAATTCTTCTCTCACATTAACATTTCTCACTCTGTCTAATCTCGTTATTCCTAATATTGCTCGTAGGTATTTCATTTCCATGGTCTGTACTTTGTTTGTAAGGTTCCAACTTTCACACCCGAACGTCAGAATTGGCACAAAAACCGTTTTGTAGGCACTCATTTTTATCTTCCCAGATAATTCTTTCTTCTTTACACATATGCTTCTAACTGAATGATACATCCTTGCTGCCTTTTTAATTCTAGCTGTAATTTCTGCTTCTTGACTCCCTCTATTATTTATTTGTACTCCTAGGTATTTGAATGTATTGACCTGCTCTAGTTTTATGCCATTTAACTCTATGTTGACTCCCATGTGATCTCTTCCTGTCACCATTTTAGTTTTATTTCCATTTATCTTCAAGTTCCTCTTTTGGAATGCCTCATTCCATATCTGTAAATATTTCCTTAAGTTGTTTTCCGTATTGGCAAATATTACAATATCGTCTGCAAATGCAGAGACTTCTATCCATTCTGGTACTAAGTTCCTGTGTCCTATACAGGGTGTTTCATTAATAATTGGAAATATTTTAACTGTAGAATCCTGAGCTTAAAATATTAAGATTTAACCCAAATCACTTAGATAAAATGTAGCTCCTTACTGAGTTACAGGGTGTTTTATTTACAAATTTAAAAACTATTTGTACCCAGTACTTTAAAACTATTTGACGTATCCTTGCCATACTTGGCAGGAAGTGTAGGTGCTGTACACCCTACTAAATTATGTTAAATAAACGTTTCTGGCTACTACCAGACGCGCACGATAGGGGCAAGTAATTGGTTGACCCTTCCCAAATTAATTATGTCGGTGTTTTGGGTCATAGGATTGCATTTATTACGCAAATGAAACTTTAATCCCTATTAGCAACAAAAGATAATGTTATTTATTAAAATTTCTTGAAATCAATAGTTTTTAAATTTTGACATAAAACACCCTGTAACTCAGTAAGGAGCCACATTTTATCTAAGTGATTTGGGTTAAATCTTAATATTTTGGGCTCAGGATTCTACAGTTAAAATATTTGCAATTATTAATGAAACATCCTGTATATAACTTGCTTGTACTTATTTTGGTTTCTTTTATAATATCATCCATGACAACGTTGAACAAGACTGGACTTAGGACTCCGCCTTGTCGTAGGCCTTCCTTTACTGAAAATTCTTCCGATTGTCGGTTGTCTGTTCTTACGTAATTTCTGGTATTTTTATACATACTCATTACTGCCAATCTTAGTTTATAACTGACATTCCTTCTCACTAGACTTTCTTTGACTATGTTTCTCTTTATCAGATCTATATAGACCATGTAAATTTTTCTGCTTGATCTTTCTGCTCTTTATATTATTTGTTTGATGGTAAATATGTGGTCTTGGATTCCCCTGGCTTTTCTGAATCCACTTTGGGGTTCTTCTATCTGTGCCTCGATCTCCTCCCTCAACCTCCCTTCTCTAATTCTCTCATACACTTTAGCCACTATACTCAGTAGGGTAATGTCTCTGTAATTTTTGCAATCTGTCTTATCCCCATTTTTATATACTGGTATCAAGATTCCAATTTCCCAGTCCTTTGGCCGTTTAGTAACTTTGATTCTTAATTCTAAACATTGAACATTTATTTGTTCAGTTAAGACAGTGTACAGCAATGAGAAAAAATGCAAGTTTCTCTTTGAAGTCTTTCATATTATTAGATCGTTGGGATCGTAGGAGCGTCGTTTTTGTAACTTTTCCAGGTTTTGTTGAAGATTACTAAAACAGAAGGTTCACAACACTAAAAAGAGTGAAAAGGAATTTATAAAGGCCTTCTTTACAAGAATTGCATAATCAATAAAAGTTTGAAATCAATCCGGTAATAAACAGAAAGGAACTCCTTAACCAGCTTATTTATAGAATCAGTTTGCACCCCGCCCGTCTCCGACTATAGAGCTAGTCTGCTGACGATTTATTAATCAAATTATATTCTGGTTGTTTAAAACAAGTAATTTAGATAAAACTTGTTACTAAAGACAACATTTCTTTGCATTACACCCACATTACACAACTGCTGCTTGAATACGGAGATTCAAAGTCATATAAACGCCATTTATGAATCCTAAACTGTTATGAATTAATGTGATTTTAGACATGATATGATATGCTATGCCACTGAACTCTTCTCAAAGAAAATTTGCGTTTTTGCTATTTGTGATTTTAAAATATGGCTAATTATGACTGGTGATTATTGCAACTAGAGCAAGCTGTATAGTATACAGACAGACTTTATGTTCAATTTTTTTCCTAAAAACCTATTATCATATAATAACTGTGCTGTCTCTTATAAGAAAGTTACAACCTCACTTCAGGACTAGCATAATGGCAATGATGACGTATTAGGAAGTTTCTGAAAACTGTTTTATAGCACAGTAACGTTATCTTTACGGCAACAACCAATCAGATGACTGGCTGCCATGTGATAACGTTACCATATATTTAAGGTACGTTATGCAAAAATCTCCTATTAAATAAAGTTAAATGTAACAAAAGTATATGAGCATTATCATTTTTGGTACGATGGAATATCTTCCATATTAGTTGGTAACATCCTTGTCGTTTAATGTCTTGCATCAAAATCGATTCAAGCTTGTTACATAAAACAAAGAAAACATGAAAAATGTATTTTCTTTGTCATATTACTAATGTGATGAACAAAGATAAATAAAATAAAGATTTATATTCACTAATATGCAAAATAAAAATTTATTGCTGGTAGTTCAAAATATATCACACAGTCTTCTCCTTAAATATTTTCTTTGTTTCCTTTCTTCCAAGGTGAAACGTGTGAAAAAACTTACTTTCAAAACCATAAAACAAATCTCTAAATCTAAAAACTAACAGAACTAAATTTATTGTTAATAACAACAACATTTACTAGAAATTCAATAAAGAAAATTGCAAAACATTCTGTTTTGTATAGCAAAAAGCGGAACGCACCAGGCACGTCGTCATAAATATTACCAGAATCGTATCGGCTATAAATTTAATTCAACTTCCTCCTTTATTTTGGTATTTCTTCCAAGATGATGCCCCCAAAATAGGTTTTTACACTGTAGGGAAATAAGATCTCGTCTCTCATCTGAAAACGAATGTAATGCACCACCCCTTTTGTCTAATGTAACCCCTTGTATCTCAAGGTAACATTCACGTCGTTTTTCCTTTATATTTTTTCATCATCGCTGCAGACATTTTTATAATTTTATCTTAGTAATTAATAATTCATTTTCCTTGTTAAATTGAAATGAAGCTCACTATTATTCTGATCCAATCAGATGAGAAATAAGACGATGTTTAATAACAAGTACGTTCCGATTGTTAATTTGCTGCACAGAAATATTTCAGATACCGTGCACTTTAATTAATTTACTGCCTGATTTAACTTGACAACTAGAGCATTTAATTTCAATTTTCTCTCTCTAAGTCTAGTAGCTGACTTTTGTTTTGCTCTTCTGTGTAACCAATTCACACATCTCGTTTCCGGTTGCATGTCTAGACAATGCAGTTTTCCGTATACGTACACATAACTAAATTAAGACTATGTAAAAAATGTGTTAATTAAAAAGCGTGCGTCTCATATATTTTTCCTTAGGCCCGGGGAACTATAAAACTTGTCTGTCGCGTAGTTTGCTTCGTATAATTAACTCCTGCTTGTGCATAAAAATGCGCTTTATTAATTGTGTACGTGTTCATACCTATCACACGGGGTTGAATTTATTGCACTTACTTTAAGAGAGAATTTCAGTCTAGCTTACACCTTTTTTTTTGTCTGTTTTTATTTCTCGTTTTGCCCATCAGTTGACATTCCTGGAAGATTTAATTGTTCAGAATTATAATTTTATACGTGATGCTCTTGTTTTAATTAATGTGACGCTTTTATAAAGTCGTTTAAACTTTGGATATTTCAGTATTTCATAATGTTCCTGCGAACAGCAAAGTTTTAATTTAAATTTAATTTATTTTTCCTTTAATTTGTGTAATTTGCATTTAAATTTTGTCAAGGTCAAACTGTTTTAAATTTGTTAACAAACTACAGTTATACAAAACAGTAACAATAAATTTATTTTCTAAACTAATTTAGCAAGGTCTTCTAGGCACGTTGTTGGTTCAGTTATTAATTTTTATTCTTAAAGTAGGGCACGAAATGAATTATTTACGTGCAAGCTAGCATTACCTATATTTATTCTTAATAACATAGTTTTTCATTGTTTTAACTGCTGTGCATGGTGAACTGTAGCAATTGTTAGTAAGTGCATGGACACGATATCTTCGACTATATGTCCAGAAAGTTTGATACCAATTCAGGCTAAATATCACACGCAAGCAATGAAATGATCAAGAACTTTACCAAAGTGAAGCAAAACCATAACTACTTATACGAAATCGTTGTAGAAATTCTGTTCAATAACAGGAAACTTATTGTTACCGTTTTTCAACAAGACAATACTTACGTTCAAAGAATGAGATGCTTGTAAGTGATGTCTAATTATCATTATCTTACCAAGAGTCTGTCTAGTCAACCATTGTACCTTAGCCAAAAAGCAATCAGAGCTATCAAAACTTAAAACTTTGTCAAGAACGACATTTATTTCTGAACATGTCTTCAATTACGCTCTTGCTGTCAATACTTGATTTCAAGCACATAAACCGTATGATTGATTTCCAGTTAGTTGACAATAATAAAAGCAATCAAAAGCTCAATTCATTGATGAATATGCAAAGAACGATGAGATTTTAGGAAAAAGGCTGAAAAGGCGGTCTTTACATTACAAACGATCGCGTAGTATATTACGTTAGGCCATTCAAGTTAGAAATTTTGAAAAAGGCATGATATTGTACAAGACATGCAGCACGCAATCTCAATTTACCGATACTATAGCCCATTACTCTGTGGCTGTAGACTACCACTCTTAGGATCAAGAGTGATCTTCTACTGTCACTGATGATATGGCTACTTGAATCAATATCTCAGTAGAATCAACTTGAACTCTTCCAAAAATTTTGATTTACAAAAAGGTTTTGATTGCCAACTAGATGGTTCATTCGTGTCAGTGATCTGCAACACCGTAAGCGTGGGTGCTTTTTGAATTCTTATTCTCTTCAAATCTGATGGAAATGCAACTCGATCAGAACTATTAAAATAAAATTTAGTAATTGCTCCATGGAAGCAAACTTTAGAAACAGAGATGGTACTAGATCTTTTGTAGTAAGTATCACCAGCTTCAGCATAAACTAATTTTTGTCGTTGTGGATAGTCACTATACATGCTTATATAGGAGAGTCAGACAAATTTGCAGTTCATTATAGTTATTTACAATCATGCAGATGATAGTACCTTTCAAAATAATTAACGAAATTGCAATGATGTTGAGGTGTTAAAAGGAGGTTGTATATCTAGTTTGATAGAATGCCTCAATTAAATTTTGATACTTTATATTTGATTCTTTTACCTAATATGAAAATAAAAGACGTAACTATTCGTTTTCATGATTTATTTAAAAAAATTGTCATTTAGAGCATTGCTCACATAGCAGTCCTTGGGTTATGATCAAAACCTATTGAGTTGCTTCTAAGTTCGGTTAAATGAGTAGCTCAATAAAATTGCACCTAAAATTGAGATGCCGCAATACAAGTAACAGTAGTTAGAAAGTATGAAACATAGAAAACAAGAGAAATAATAAATTTGGTAAAATCTAACTAAACCTTTTGTCTTTAGAAATGATTATTGAGATACAGGGCGATCAAAAAACGTAAAATCTAATTTTCTTGATTTATAGATGGAATATAGACACGGTTACACTACAAGTAGTTAATAGTTAAAGTTCCGCAGGTAGGATCATCTAGGAAGACTACAAAAAATTCAAGGTAGAACTAGTAACAGTACAGGTTTGCAAGATACCCACCTGATGATATATATTGCCCAGCTCGCAGAGCGGTTGCATTATCTAAATAAAAAAAACAGAAACATCCAAGAAAATAAACAGAAACGTGTTACATAATTATCATAATATGATTCCACTGTGGAAACTAACATTAGGAAAGAAGATAAAAACCATACGGAAAAAGATAGGATCCTTGGAAACTTCTCTAAAACTCACCCAAACGCAGGACAATAAATTAAAACACAAAATAAAGAAATTAATTGTCAAAAAAGTAAAAATAAAAATACAGTCATATGCAGATACCCTCAAACAAAAGATCACGGTTTTAGACAGCAGAATAAAAAGAGTGAAAGACTGAAAGACTGAAAGACAATAGACCTTCCGGAGAAAACCAGAAAGGTTTCTGCAGGAGACTGGAAAAAAAAACAAAGTAACCAAAACGCAAACACGATGCAGAAGTTCTGGGAAGCAATTTGGTCGACAAGTGTAAAGCACAACAACAGAGCTTACTGGATACAATCTAAAAGTCTATCAAAAGGTCAAAATCTGTTGCAGTAACCAAAGAAGATATTGAAGTAAACGTTGAAGTCTGCAGGTCCTGACGATATCTTAAATTACTAGTGGAAAAGGTTTAGTGCTAGTCGTAAAATCTTAACCGCTCAAATACAAGAAATCATCTAGGACTCAAAATTAACACCCAAGTTTCTAACACTAGGAAAAACGATAATGTTACCAAAATCAAGAATGTACACAAACAAGAAAACTATCATCTTATAATCTATTTAACGTCGCTTTAACAAACTATGACGGTAGTAATTAAGACAAATATTATATTATAAAAAGGTTTTTGACTCAGTGCCCTATTCGTGGTTGCTGGGGGTTTCAAAATCTATAAAATCAATGACACGCTAATAGTTACTCTGAAATCTTGTAACCATGGGGGATAAAATTGCACATTAATTTGCAGAATACCAAATATAGTACGGACAAAATAACTATCTGAAAGGGAATCTGCAAGTGACAGTTTGAGTCCGACTTGGTTTTGTCTTAATTTCTTGAGGCGTAGCACACAGTAATGAGAAGAAAGTAAGATATGCCAATCCTTTTATATGAATGATCTGAAGCTATAGGCCAGTACCAAGAAACTGTTTAAAAACGGCTTAGAACTGGTATTAATCTTTAGTAAGAGCATCAAAATGGAGTTAGGGGTAGACAGATATGTTAAACTAAACATAAAAAAAGACAAGCAGTAGAACAAAAAAATATTACCCCCATATGCAGTATGTTTTTACCTACTTGTTTACGCTTTTGCTCTAAAATAGTTAAGAGAGCACATAATTAGAGAAAAGGAATTTACTATTCAAATCTGTATGGTGCGTTATCTAATTCAACACCCGGTATACGTTAGAGCTGCTACAACAATAACAATGAGTAGAGTAGAAATAACGAGTGGAATATAAAAGCATCAACTAAAGACGAAAAACCAAGGTCGATAACTTCGCAACCTAGACTAATCGACCATATAGGTTCCATTAAAAAAAATATTTATCTAGTCACTGGGAATTTACCTTATCAGCTTGTTGGTGTTATTTATTTACACCGTATATACACAGCTCAAACAATATTTTTTCATTTATTTTATGGCTAACCATGCATTTCATTGCAAAGAACAACTTGTAGTAAAAAATGCCTGTAAAATAGTTAGATAGGTAACTCTCTAAATAAACAACAAACGAGGAGAAGTTGTTTTTGAACAAAATCATTTTTGCCAATATTTGAAAAATTGGCCATGATATTCATATTTTGTTTTCACATTTGATTTCAGGACAAAAATGCTTAGGCTCTCAAAAGCCGTTTTTTCGCTGTCATCAATACTAAGCCAGATACCCCACGATGACAGCTAATTTGACTCAGACTATACAAGATAAGCAAAGATTTAATTAATTTCATTTCAAGAACCGAATGTTAACGGCAAAACATCAATCCAAAAATGATCTGTCTTAAAACCGAATGAAAAATACTTTTTTCTGCAACTGTCACTATAGTGGCAACTTTCCTGACTCAGAAACATCACGAGAGCGTCACTTTAGCTGTTTGGGCAGAGGAAGAATTTTTCCTGACTAATTCTAACAAGAACAAAATAACAAAAGCTGAGGTAACGTGATATTTCCATTGATTTGATTGATTTCTAGATTTTAGAGATTTATTTTTTTCAAAAAGTTTTTGCACGTACTACGTCAGGAAAGTATCTTTACGAGACTCACAGGCTTCCAGAATGTGTCGCAAGGCAATTGACCTACTTGTCCTGTAAAGTATCGCTTTCCCGACTTGTTACGTTAATAACTATTAGCAAAAGGCGATGCTGACGGTTGTTTAAGAATAATCAGTAATTAATATTATTGAGCAGGCGTGAGCTTATAGTTTTCATTTAAGAGAAATTTATGGAAAGTTGCCTTGCATCTTTCTTGGTTATTTTTAATTTCTTTTTCATCTTTCTAAATTGCTCATGCTTAGTATACTAGTGGTCGATTTCCTACCCCAACTAGAAAAATAAGGAAAAGTGGGAAGGAGGGTAACATGGAAAAGAGAAATATGAGTACAGTGTTTAGCAAGCGAAAGGCTAACAGATCGTTACCTTGTTCAAAATAAACGATCTATGTAGGGTTTATTATAGATTATCTTGGAGGAACCATTTGGGCATTTAAATAATCGATGGACCAAGATAATACGGCAATTAGACAGAAGAGTTAATTGAGAATAATTCTTATTTAGGACTGATAACTCAATAAATTTCATTTTGAACGCCTTACTTCAGTATTTGAGATCTCTGGGCAGAACACAGAAATGCTTTGTCACATTGACAAATAGTTCTCGGAATACGAAGACAAAAAACAGAATTTCTTCAGTTTTAGTAATAAGCACAAACTTAAAACAAAATCTGAGCAGTAGGTAAGATCTTCTATTTTCAAGTTTTGCAATTATAAAATTATCTGTTTTGGAAAAATCAAAAGTAATAGAACTAAGAAACAAATTTTTCTAATCCCCACCAAATTTTCTACTTTAAATGATCTTAGATTTTCTTAAACAGAATTAACAAAATTGGAAATCAACCCCGCTCTATTTTAGAGACTGCAATAGACTGCCATAGACGGAACACTGTCACATAATTCAATCTTAAAACTTATCAAGAAAATTTCCTAATTTAATTCTAATTTTTTATTACATTTTTTAAAGCAATTATAGTGGAACACTACAATAATTATTATGTTATCGGGTACTGTTCTTCAAATAAAATTAAAATAAATTCGTTCATTTTTTTGTCTAATTAAATAATAACCAAGCCAATTACCTTAAAATGCCAAAAATTTTAAATGAAAGTAAACGAGATCTTTAAGGAGCAAGAAAGCTGTAATACTTTGTATGCATATCAAAGACCATAAGGGAAAGGAGAAAAAAAAAGCAAAAAACCTCCTCAGATTTCAAAAGGTTACGAATTATTCATATACGAATATTTTTGCTTCTCTCCTGTTTATTTGTGAAAGTCGGGTTTGAAAATATGCCTTCCCATTGATGAAAGCAACTCTCGAATAGGTATTTGCGATAAAAATTTCATAGGGCACGGGATGTCACAAATCGGAATCATAAAAAATTCAACAGTAGATTATTAACGATTGGTTTTCTTCGTTTTCCCCTCGACTGTGAGCTTATTTATAATAATTGAGGGATAAGTGGTTTTAGAATTTCAAATTTCTTCTTTTAAATAATTATTTAAGAACAAGTAATGATTTCAAAAAATTAAATAAGTTAATCAGAGCTGTCTTTGAAAGCATGTTGTAGCTTCTAATTTGATTCATCTGTCTACCTCAGGTGAGTTGTTGAGATGTACACACCAAAGGTAACTAAATAAGTATGTTGTTTCTAACTTTTAATTGGGTATAATTAATGGAATTAATAAGGTTGATGCAAGAGTTAAAAAACATTATAAAACTGACGCTTCGTCAAATTTTGACATCAAAGTAAGGTTAAAATTCCCTAATTTATCTACTTATAACCTAATTATTAAAGGAGACTTCCACATTTTATGCAAATTTACCTTTTTACATAATTTATAATGAAAACATGAGAGTTAACAAGAAATTTCCTTCTCGACAAAGCTAACTCATAAAATTCTCACCCATAGAGTATAATAATGTTTTGAACTTTAAGGTTATGCTAATTAATTTATGTAAACTACATGGTTGTCACGCACTAACGGAAAAATTTGTTTGTCAAAAAAATATTATTTATATAAATTTGAGAATTTATAAATTATCCAACTTTTTAGTATACTTAACTTTACAAATGATATTCCTGTTAATGGTATCTTCTTTTTCTAATATTTTTTCTCCAATTAATGATTAAATAATTCTGGAAGTTTCAAATTTACAATCCTGATTTACAATTTTAAACAATTACCAAAAAAGCTTTACATTAATCTCCCACTTTTCTTTTTAAATGAGCCTTTAACCCCATTTCAATTTACCAAAAGGGAATTATTTTATCTCTAATACTGGAATTAGTAATTTTGCCAACATCCGATTAATTAACATTAAAGTGACAAAAAAACCTAGTAGTATATGCCGTTTATGTTAAATGCGTTCAAGATTTCAAATTGTTACTAAATATAAAATGTCAGTGACCTAGTACACAGGTCAAAGGGTATGTTAGAAACTATGGTAATGAGAAGCCAGACCAGTTGGTTTGAGAATTGACCCTTTAAAGCCCCAAGCCCGTAGTTATACTTGAGCCTACTGTATTTAAAACTCCTTAACAACATTGGATTCTTGTAAAAGGTCATAAAGACAAGGGAGTAAACATTTCGGGTTGGCCACAGCAACAAATAAAATATACGTAGAAGGATCTTTTAATAATTCGAAATCCTTTAAAGTGTTAGTGTTGTATTTATTACAAGAAGATGAAATTCTTAGTGATTCTGTCAAAAGACAAATCTGTGAACTACAGGAACTGAAAACAAATAAAAATATTGAAACGCATTTTTCATCATAGCAACGCGTATTAAGTTTTTCTTTTTTATCTTTTAGGTAGAAATAATATTTTAAGTCAGCATCGTACAATAAGCAAGATAAATACTTAATTCCATAAATTCTTTTCTTCCCTTTTATTATGTTGTGATATTAAACGTATCGGCCTATACAAGATTCTATAAACTCGTCTGGTAAAGTTTTTTATAGCAAGGCGTGTTTTAATTTTTCGTGAGACTGGCTTATGAACTATCACATTTAAAATCAAAACGTCTGTATTTACAAAGCTTTTTAAATCTATAGGATATGGTTTTTGGGGATAGTTCTAGTTATTAATTTTTAACGATAAATTTTGCTTTTTATTCAGACTACTGTTTGCCAGCAAAATATAAGTTTCTAAACAGTCTACATTGTTTGTCTGTTTGATAAATTTGTGTTGAAGATAAATATTTTCTGTTTGTAATTCTCATTTATTATTATTATTATTATTATTA
>VTPC01001789.1:111639-153259 GCA_011009095.1 Ignelater luminosus
GAAAAAAACAAGCATCTTGAAATAAATAAACTTGTTCTGCATCTAAAGACCTTTATACCATCTCTAATTTGTTTTTTCCTTTGTGTAATATTTATCAATCTTCAAACGAGTCATGATTACAATCCACAGTTGTCAGAATGTCTGACTGTAAAGACAACATAAATTATTTGGTATCATTACAGCAGCGAGAATACTTATGATAATCTAAAGAGGAATTTGGAATGAAACCAAAAAGAAATCATAAATAAGACTAAGTGTGCCGAAGAGAACTACCACACTACCAAATTAAACTCAAAGTTAGAATAGTTTATATAGTTTATTATAATTTTGCCATCGAAACTTATATACTCTGTTCACGATGTTTCGGTGTCGGTCGTAACAGGTCATGTTTTTATTTTCTTAGGTTGAAAGTGTTTTCTTATATTTACGGTTTACAGTACTCAAATTTTCATTCGTTCACAGCCATATACGACCCAGAAACATCGTGAACGCTGTATAGCTACGAATTTTCGACAAAATGAATCCAGTTGAGTATCTTTCAATTATTTTGTTTTATTAAAAACTTTGACAAAAATGCTTGTCAACACAACCGTCTATCGGTCTTTTTGTAGGTACTGTCTAAGTATTTTGTACCTGAAAATTGAAAACAATCATTGTAATTAGAAAATAGGTACTTGGTAGCACGTTGGTGGTTACATGAATGAAACATATTTTAGATCTAGGAGCTGTTTTTAACTAAAATTCCCTTTCTGCCAGTTTCTACCATCCAAGAAAGGTCTTCCAAAATTGACCTAATGTGGCTTCAATAAACTCATCACCTTAAAAAGGACCAAAGTAGAGAATAATGGCCATTGGCAGTTATATAAAAAAAACTACTTAACCTTCCCCAAAAATACAAATCACAGTGTTGCTTTTCCATTGTTCTTCTTACTACTACTCGTTAATAAATTATTCCCATTAACGTAATCGGCTCATAAATCCATGTTATTTAGGTTTACAGTAGCCGGTTTTTACAAGTAAAAACTGAGGATTTGCATAATATAACTTGGATTTAAACTTTTGCAAGATGTCATCTTTAATTTTTGTTTAAAATAACGGTAGCAATTTTTATTCAATGCCGTCTAGGTCTACAAAAAGAAAATTCTATTTTAGAAACTAAAATCAGACAAAAACATGGAAACTGAATAAAAATTGTTATAAAAGCGAAATGGTTTTAGCTCGTTATGTAGTAATTTGTATTTTGCTAAATTAAATCGTTATAAAATAAATCTAGTTCCCCTCTAACGAGTACCTATCAAAAAACAAAATCCCATCAAGCAACAATAAAATCCAAACAGTTATAGGAAAATAAAACTAACAATGGCAATAATAACCATCAAACAGGGACTTTTAGACTAGAACAACTCAGTCACGCAAAGAGCTTAGTAAGTACAACATTACATAACATTGTAATAAAGTGTAAGCCGAGCGTCCAGTATTGTTCCCGGCAAATTTCCCCACGCCTCGGTTGTAGTAGTTCGTTCCGTCTCTGCGTCCCCAATCTGCCCGGAGCGTCCGGCACCCGTGTCACCACTTCCTGTCACAGACACGCGGATTAAAACGCTACACTTACTAAAATTGTTATGAAATTATATCGAGTGAAAATTGTGGCTCGTTTGTAGCTGTCAGATACGTATATTTTAGACATGCCCCTGTTACTTTATTAAAACTATTCAGCAAAAATTTTAACGTCCAATCTCTATTCCTACTTTTTTCCACCCTTTGTCTTTTTATAACTTTCTGATTTATATCTTCTAAGTCGCGTTTTATTATTGGATTAATTATGGTCTAAAGTATAAAAGGATTTGCACTAATGGTGCCGTTTGGTTACGCCACACCCTTTTAAACCCTACTAAATTACGGTCATAATTTTCCTCATGACCACGTGTTCTTAAAATATTTATTTAACCTTTTACATTATGAAAGCAAAACTTCTGAGCTCCTTGGTTTTAAAAATTAAGGGAGAAATTGGAATTCATGGTGTAGGTAGATTTTTAAATTTACTTTAGAACGTTGAAAAGGTTTGTGTTTACATGGATAAATAGTAAACACCAAAAATCAAGGCACACTTTAATAAATAAAATTTGTTTAGATTGACTCGTTATGGATGGGATTGATAAGGCGACAATAATATGTCTACGGAGAATCAACTCCTGTTACCAGACATATAAACACATGATTAAGTTTAAGATTAGCATAAATCGATTAGGTAATATCTCAGCTCATCTCGGTTTACTTTGAAGAGTTATAGCTATAAAGTTTTCAAAGAGATGCGGTATAAACCAAATTAAAAAAGGAATAAATGCCTGAAGCTAAAATAAAGAAGAAAAAGCCATGTGTAAATGACCTTCATTAGTTTTAGACGGGGCTCAAAATGGAAAGTTATCTTATGACTTTAGATAGTATTAACCACTTATTTTCAAAAGGTATGTTTGAATCAACAACACAACTGCAGAAAAAAAATTTGCAAAGAAATAGTGATGAGGTAGTAGTGCAATTTGGCTTTTGGGCTGAAGTAAGTCTTACACAAAATCTTTTTTAATTAAGTCTAAGCAGACGCTTTCAATGCTACGCTGACAAATCCTCCATCGTTAGTTGTTCTCATCTGAATTCTAAGTAAATTCTGCACTTTTAGACGTTGAAAGCTTTGCTCTGGATGAAACTTGAGCAACAGACTTCTATTCTATCTGAATATTTCTTGTCGAGTTTTCATTTTTGATTCCTTGTAGTCCTTTTAATAGAATTCTAGATATTACTCACTTGGATGAGTTTGAAACGGCGCTTTCAAAGTGTATAAAGAAACTAGACTCGACTTTAACTCAAAGATTTGCTGTATGAACATTTCCGTTTATTACAAAAACTATTAAGAAAGTTGGAGAAACCCAACACCCAATGAACAGCAGAATTTTGTACAACACAAAATAATATTCAAGCATTATTAAAAATCAAGGTTGTACTACTATCGCTCTACCACTATTTGGCGTGGACGATTCACGAAAAGCAAGTTTTTAAGATATGAGTTGAAAAAAATGGTTAAACTCTTTGTCTAACCAGAACTAAGGTAAACTTGAGAACTGGTAATATTATATTAGGCTTTAGCCTTTATATCTTCGCATTGGCATAATTGCAGCTGTTTCTGTATCGTTTTTGCCTTATGGTATTTCATCTAGTGGTATCTTCATTAACCTGCAGTAATTTGATCTACTAACATGGTTGTTGTACTATTTGTTTTTTGTTTGACGAAGTGTACAATGAGACTTTCGGTTTTCTGACTATTGTTCCTAATGTAATCATTTTTGTTGTGCGCGTCAGCTATTTCATTGTTGTTATGTCCGCATAGTTGAGCTTGGACCTCTGTATTCAATACTTAGTTTTCTACGTTGACTTCGTGTAGCTCTTAATGCTGAAATTGCTGCCTTATGAATATAATGAATGCTTGTGATCTGTAAGCTGTAGGGTAACGTCTTGAATAGAATTAACTTTACTGTGAAGATTGCAGGAATTACGGGTTACGCCCAAAAAGAAGCAAGCAAAAGCTGATAGCGTACAAGATTTTACAAAGATGAATGTCCAGGTCTCGGCTTGCCGTACTTTGCACTTGCAGTAATTTATGTCTAAGCATTCAAAAAGGCAGAAAGGCGTCATTTTAAAATAACTTGAAGAATTTTTTACCTCACTTCATCGTCGCTTACAAGAATTCGAAGAATTGTACCTAAAGAAAGTAAAGTCAGCACAGCATGCGAAATTCAGAACTGGAAAAAAAATTTTAGATTCTGTTAATGAAAATCTAATTTTGAGCGTCAGCATGATAGTCCTAAACCTCAATGTGTCAGAGAATACCTTTCACGAGACACTGCAAAAACGGTTATATTAAAACCATACCATATACAGAAAATTCTTCCAGAAGATTGGAATAAAAGGATGCTTTACTGCCAGTAGCTACTTAAACAACACGCAGTATCCAAACTTGATTTCAATTCTTTCAGGGTCACTCGAGGAATTGCTTACTTCCAAAACGTAGCACGTGCTAAAATCTCGGCTAATTAAGCGGCTGACCGTCTCTAAATCCGCCCATTTGAGTATCCTGGTCTCTGGATTAGTCCTGGAAAAGATGCTGACCTGACCTTGATTCATTGAATTTTTTTCTTTGGGATGCCAAGATTTCACACAACTACAGCTACTAAAAGAAAGAACTCGTTGATCAAATGACTTTTAACCAAACCTTCCTTTTAGTGAAATTTCAAGATGGGTCACTCGAACATTTATTTAATGATCCGTGGTTTCTTTAGTTTGTTTCGTTCTTTTCTTTTTGTTCTTGTAACAAGTTGTTTAGACGTTGTAAATGTGAGTTACATTTCATAGTTTAAGGGATGCTTACTTCTTCTTTAAATCTAACAGCAACTTTAGAAAGGCATGAGGTTGAGTTTTGGATATAAGTGTTTTATATTAAAGCCTCTTATTTTTATGTTTAGAATTTGCCCTGTATAATTGTTTGACGAAATTAACTTTAATTTGATGTTACTAGATCTTTTGGACATTACACTTTGTAGTGAGAGCTTTGAAAGCAAACCTCACTAACTGCATGCTTTTATCGCACTCTTTATATAAAAAGAATTTAGTTTCCAATAAGATTTGCAATTTATTTTTATTGAACGTAATCTAAAGTTTTTTTTCGTAGCCTTTAAGACCCATCCTGGAAGTATTGGAGACCTTCTCCTCATCATAAGCCTTACAGTTCATGGCGCATTAGCTAAAGCTGTTTACATATTTTGGGCCAATAATAAAGCTCTTGAGGTCTACAAAGTGTCTTGTAGAAACCAAAGTAGGATGATGGAAGGAAGTCATGACATGAAGCAATAATTTCCTTCTTTCTCCAAGATAATGTTGATAGTCCTAGAAACCAAACTGATCTAGTCACGATTTGAACCTTAATCAACTTCTAGGAAACCAATGTGCTGGATGATGTTTAGCTTTTCAGTCAAGTATACTCAAATGCAAGAGTTCTGATTTTAAGAATATCAAGACAGTGCGTGGTAATGCTCAAAAAAAAAGTCAAAATACTCAGTAAGTTATGGATTATTTGAAAAAAAGCAAAAACATCAATGCATTAATCTCTCTTTTCGAATTTATCAGTCTGGTCTTTCTTGCCGTGTGCAGTGTATAATATTTTTCACGCGCTTCTACTATTTGCCACTCTTTCTATACCATGCCAGGATATCAATCTTTTTGCTTTTGTTTGCTGATTTCATAGATGGTTATTGTGCTATAAACACAGACGAAGACCAATAGAATAATAGCAATTCATCCCCAGAGTCAGATAGAAAAGACAGTGGAACTGCGAGAACTCAAGAAGATGATCAAGAGATAAGAAGATAAAAGAGAGGATAAACAATTGTAGTAATTTGATGTTAACTATATCGAAACCTTTCATAACCCGCCTGGCTGGTTCTATCTTCATAAAGAAAACTACTTTGTTCTTCAGCTTGTTCATTGCAGTTGCAGTAAACTCAGTAACGAAAAATTTTCAAATGTCTTGTTAACTTCAACAGTTTTATTACTGTTTACAACAGTCTTCTTCTTTCTCTGGGTCTTGATAGAATTATTAGGTTATGTGGGAAACATTATTATCAAGTAATATAGGAATAGAATTAATAACTGATTTTGCGTAAAGCATTAAATATTTAGAGAATGTGACCCTGCTAGAGTTTAGTCCAAAACAATAATATTAAGAATTGCCTTCTACCCAACGCAAAGCTAAAGCTCGGAGAGTGAACTACTACAAATTGATATCACATCATTACAATAACTGATCCAGCGACATTAAAGGCAGACTTTATTGATCAAATACTCCAATTTCGTACATATCGAATACACACTAGAACCTAAAACAGCAACCATGTCGATAGTCCGAAGGCATTCCTAGCATGAACTATTACTGTCTAGAAAATCTCAAAGAAAACATTTTATAAAATACAAAAATATGGTAGTAATCTTTGAAATTAAAACGAAAACAAAAAAGGTAAGCAAGTACAAATCTCAAGTAGCTTGCTAGGCAATGAAAAATTTCATTTAATTCGATAATAAATTATAAAAAACGCAGAGGTGCGTGAATAAAAATTCTGACAAACTATATAATATCTTTAACGTAATTATTACTAGAGACAAAAAAATGTGATCGAAGAAAAACAGCTAGAAAACATCTCAAGCGTAGATTGGCCAAACAGAATAATTTACTAGAAGGCTATTGGCAAGATTAACAAAAGAATCGTAAAGATTGATTACCCCTAGCTCTTTCACGCAAAAAGTCCTATCGTTCCAATTTGTAATTTTTGTTATTAGTTATGTTTAAGAAACTTTAAACATGTTTAAAACTTTATCCTACCACTACTCATTTATTTAATAACAAAATAATTTGATGAAAATACAAAATTGTTGATTATTTTGAGAAAGCAGTTGCCTAACAGGGTTTTTGCCGGAAATAAGAAATTTAAAATTATTGTAAATAAGACCTTTACTGATTCCTATTGTATCTAGAAAAAAGTTATATAAAACATGAAAAAGTACAAAGAAATGATTGTTGAAGTTTTAATAAAAGTTTTGAGGAGCCATCTTTAAATTTCCAAGTAGAATTGTGTCTGCTGAGCGCAATATCTTTCTCTATCTTTAAAAAGCAGAGGGTGATATAGCCAGAGGATTGCAAATAACATGCTTCGAGCTGCACTACGTTTCACGGCTCATAACCCGCAGCGAGCAACCGCTAGCCCCACGTTTTTTAACACGATCACCGCAATAAAAGCTGCAGATTTTGTTGCCTGATTTATAAAAGCTCGTGTGTGTTATCGTCCACCGACGCTTCAGGCTGTAAATAAGCTGTTAAATTACAAAACAACTATTTGTTCAGACCAAAGATTTGCATACAATTAACGTTCCTTTTGTTTTCCTTTTTTACGTATATGCCGAGATAACGGCCGCGTTAAAAAGGGGATTTAAAATTTTCGGTACAATCTAAGTGTTTCTTTTTTATTTTTTTTGCCTATCCTAGATTTAGGGATACATTTTACGCTGATTTTCTAGAGAAAAACCTATGATAAATGACATGTCCGTAACACAGTGGTGATCAAAAAGTCATTAAAGCTCTCTGCGTTCAACCCTCCTAGCTTTTGTCTCAAGCTGCATGAATACAGCAGCATTGCTTTTAGAAAGCTTCACTGTAGCTTCTTTTTAGTCTTTATGACTTTGAATTGCACTTTTTTATTCTTTCCCCTCCTTTTAATCGGCATTTTAAATGAAATTGTCTCAAAGTATTCTTTTAATGAAAAAGATATTAGAACTAAAGAGAAATATTACCTATACTGGGTGTTCTTTATCTTGCTACAGTATTATTAAAAGTTTTATCTTATAGATTTTATGAACATGATATACTGTCTATTATATCAGTACCAGAATATATAGGAAAAACAGTAGTTATCAAAGATTTTAAGATCAAGTGTTCAGTTTTGCTTTGATACGATTTGATTTTAATGAACAAATTACAATTAGACCGCTCTTTGATTTCTAAGCGTAAAGACAATGACAGTGATTTAGCCAAACGAAGTGTGTCTTAAATTTGAGAACAAATTATCACTGGTAGAAAGAGATGTCGATTAAATTTATTTTATTGAGCACAATGATAAACGTGCAGTTATACAAAACCATGTTAAAACGTCTGAGTAATAAAATCTGCAGAAAAAAAAGTAATACCTTTTAATTCAACTAATGTTCTTTAGTCAATTTCTAGTTTACCATTAGTTCTATAGGTGGTGTTTTGATTGCACTTAATCCCTTATGTACATGATGCTTTGGTGTTCAAATTTAATTTTCTGCACTAAGTGCTTTAATTATGTACATTGATAATAAGTTACTAAAAGTCCATGTTATACTAACTTCCAAACAGTAAACGATTGGAAACCCGGTTATTTTTTTTTGAAACTCTATATTCTGAAGATAATTCACAGAAATGTTACACGTGAATGTACTAGATGTCAATTCCATAACAGTTTGTATGCTGACCTTGATTAAGGCACAGAAGTTGCTTTTAATTAGTGTGTTAAGTTAGCATGTAAGTTATCCTAACCCAGTTATCTGTTGCTTATTTTAAACACTTTGAGAGTTAACCCTACACTGTCTGCACTAATACTTGGTGTACCTCACATATCCTATCGATTTTCTCATAAATGTATGCTCTTTAATGCTCAAGATATACCCACAAGAAAAAACTACAGGAACTTTCTATTTTTAGTATTTTGCTAAATCATCCGCCTTAGAAACTCTTTATTACTTTGACTTTGAGTTCAATGAATATCGATGCAAACTATATTTAGTATGAAGTAAGACCAGTAGTTTGAGTTTCATTACGATTTGGAAAAACCAGATCCAACAGAATAAATTCCTAATTATTAGGGCGCCAATGGTTTTCTATTAAAAAAGATAAGTCCAGAAACCTCGTGTATTTTTATTATTTCGGATAATATTCATAAATAAAACATAACAATTGAAAAATCAACAGTCAAGCTTAATACTTCTTTTAAACGGTTACATAATAAAATCAAGTGTAATCTTTGTTAAATTTGCTACTTCAAAACTCTTACACTTAATTGTAGGTAATTGATATCGCAAACCCCAGCGACATGACTACTCTATATTATTAATGTACATTGCTCGATTTAGGCAAGAATCACCTGCCCTGTTAGGAAACCTTTAACTGTCTTGTTAATTCTAGTTGCAAGGTCTAATGATCAACTTACAATCGCTACGTAAATCGAAACAAGTAAAGCTAGATTTGGTTCAATATAGAGATCTGTAGATACCTATCTTGTAGAGACGTCTTCTGTTCACTTGCCTGAATGCTACCAAACCTTTGTAAGCAAATTATTTTGACAAACTTTGATAATCTAAAATCAATTCTGAACTGGATTTTGTTAAGACAAGTCAACATTGAGGATGCCTAAACTTGATAACTAAACTATACAAACCCTTAGGCAATGTAGCATTTTTTTTTCTTAAAGTGAAAGTAGACAGAAGAATCTCTAATTTAATTCTGAAACCTAGACTCCTCAGTATGACTTTTGCTACTTCTTCTTTTTATTTTTATTTTTAGTCTTATCTATTTTAAACACCATATAGAATGTTGTTACGTAGTAACAGATTTATTTCGAAACGGTTTGTATTATCTCGAATTCGAAGTACCTTGTATGTTTTTGTTTAGGTTTCAATAATTTCTTCACGTCGGATTTTTATTGATTAATTCCTTATTTTTATTAATTTTTTGTGTATTATCTAAAAATTGCTTTTTTATATGTATGTTTCGAAATCAGCTGTTCTCTTTTTAAGTAAATAATTATATTTTTATTCAGTCCTCCTAGTGATATCTAGTGATTAAAATTTGTATTATATGGGAATGACGGCGCATGCGTTACTTTACAAGCCCTTCGAGTGCTGCATCATTTAACCCTGTCTTTCTAATCAAGTTCTCGCTATAAGTTAGACGTCCTCTGTGCACGTCAGTTAGAATCTCAGGTGAATCAGCCTTTGCATTCATTTTATTTTGTCTAATCATTGATTATTTCTATAAGATTATCTTCTTTTTCCTTTTTATCGTGTCGCAAACTATCGTTTCCTGCCGTTTACCTACTCATTACCTTCTAGATTCCGTTGTTAAGACCACTGCAAGGGCGTAGCCATCGCCATTTTGATTTAAGAAGTTTCAAAGCGCTTCATAAACCAAATCAATCCGTTATGAGACAAGAGATTATGGAACATCCTTTTACATTTGCTAGGTAATTACCCCGGCTGGCAAAATTTATAATTAAAGTAGTCAACATTTCGTACGCAGAATATATGACATGACAAAGCAAGGTATTTATTTATTTAAAATTTACTTGGATGAATACTTGTTTATTTATGGTCTAAGTTGGAATTTTATCTTTTAAGTTTGTATACTATCAAATTAAAAATTTTCTTGAATATTAATAGGACTCAGTTCTTTTATCTTATAGCAAGGTTATAGTCTGACCTTGATTATCATCATAAAGCAAGTTTTTATTAGTAATAATCATTGTACTTTTTACATTATGTTTCTCTGGATAAGTCTCTATATTAATGAGATCAGAAACTTTATTCAACTTTAATCAATACAGTTAACTAATATTTTTTTATATATGTTTATCATAATCAGATACAGTTTCTAAAAATCTTAAATTTATCGTTATTTAATGTTTTTAATTGAGTAATATTGTTATGAAGGCCTTCAAGGGTTATTATTTTCTATTATTAAAATAATAATTATCATTAAACTATATAATATGCATGTTTTGTTGTTTTTCTTACATAGGTGTGTAGTGTTAATAAACATATATTGAATTCTAATTAAATATTATTATTATTATATGTTTTGCCTTTTATTTTATTGAGAAATACTAAGCCTTTTGAAATTATCTGTCTCGTACTTGTGATTAGACTTTTGGTTTTCTCTCTTTTGCCAAAAACAAAGAAAGTGGCATTCTTATTACATAAGAGCAGGAGGTTCTCACGATTTTATAGAATTCGAAAAGGACCTTGAGGCCTCACCTTAAGCCAACCGAAATCTTATGAAGCTTAAACTGCTACAATGTGAAAGGCTCATAAGCAATTTTGAAGTTTTTGTTACTACTACAGTTATTGTCCTTTTCGAGTTATTGTATGCCACCAACAGTTTTGTTCGGTTTAGGTGCTTTATTGGTGTTTTATTCAAATTTCTATTGAAAGTATAAAAGGTATATATTTTCTGCTCATGCTTATGCATGATCACGGAATATTCTTTTGGTTGTTCATCTACTCACATACGAAGAATTTTCAGTTACAGCCCACTCATGCGCACTCGTTAGAATATGACAGTAATTGCCGTACAAGTCCCAAATTTCCGCCTACTATGAGCCACAAATAAGTGACATGATTTCCATGAGTCACTACATTACCAATGTAGGATCAAGAAACCCTTTAGTAGTTTTCATTATTTCTTTCTTTTTTACAATCCTTTTTTATGTCTACATGCTTGTCCAAAACTACCACCATTGACTGAGAAATTGTAAGCAGTATTTTATTTTGGTTTTGGAGCGACTGATTTACGACTAACCTAAGTGACCACTACTTTTGTGACTAGCTAGACTCGTAATACAAAGTAAGTTACGTTAACCAACTACTTTCGTGCCTCATGGTCGTGCATAACCTACATTTTTGGCTCATGTTCACGGTCATGGCTCATTGTGACACACTTTAATTCACGTTACATTTTGGCATCTATAGTGTGGGGGTATCTATCTACCTTACTTTGAAGTTGCTGTTTCGAAGTTGCAAAATAATAAAGAGATTCTTAGCTTTCGATCTTTCCTGTTATCAATGATCTCAATTGCCAAAAGTTTTTTTTACAGATCACTCACTGTTTGGATTTTGTTTGGTTAATCACCTACTAGTTTTTTCCATTGACTTCAAATATTCTTTTTGTTATGGGCCATATGTGGACTGACTTTGCTTGATTAGCTTCTCTCAGACGTGAAGTTAGTCCAAGATTATAACAAAGTACTTTCTTTTTGTTTGTTAACGCAAAATGATATTAATCAGATCCTATATTCATATTTAACACCTGTAGTGATGCAACTTGAAGTTTGAAATTTCAAAGGAAAAATGAGATCCTTCCGTTCTCTCTTCTGTTCAAAAATCAAGTCAGTAGATTTCTTGATAGTTTTTGATTTGGAAATGAAAAATTTAAAGTAAATGAGATGTAACTAAAATTAGAACTTGACATATTAAGAGTAAAATAGCTGCCACTAATTCCATATTACCATTTATTTAATGCAGTTAATGTTGGGATTTATCTTATACTATTTTTGTTGGAAATTAATGCTATGACTGATACTTAATTGGAGGTATACTGACTTTGCTAAAAATGCTTCTTATTGTTTTTTTTGTGGTTTTTGTCCTACTTCCAATAAGAATGCTATCAATTTGAATTATAGTGTTTGCTCGTTTGTTACAGCCAAATGCGATCTGGTGAAGAGCAACAACAAAAATCTTTGACGCTCAACGTGGGGTTGACTCTCCAAACTAAGTCTGATCTATTTATTATCCACGAATGATCATGTTTCAATCAACCCTTTCTGTTTCAATTTGTTATTCTTAACAGATATTTACAGTATTCTGTCCAAGTTGCATTTTCTAGCTTAGTAGACAAGTTAGAACAGAATTCAAGAATGACCGTCTACTAAATGATTTTTTCGGTGACTTTGAACTGTTAGGGTTTTAAACGATAATAAAAATGGTAAAATAAAGATGTTTCAATGTAAATAATTATTATTATTAGGATATTTTAACAAATAAACAAGGCTCTGCATCAGTTTAATTAGAAATGGGAAACAAAAATAATGTTAGGTTAGAAGTACTAAACTCTACATCATTTTGAGGTCCGTAGGAAATGGTTTGACCTGTCCATATGCGACTGAGCGTTTATGTAATTACCGTAGCCTGTTAAAAGTGAAGAAAGCATCTCCCTTTTAAGTCAATACTAATCACGGATGTTATTCATGATTTTTAGGAAAAATAAATATTGATTTACGTGAAGAATAATAAATGAGGCACATCAAAAGATGTATTTTATTGTATACTAAAAATACACTCAGGATATCTGAAGACATCTCTGCCATATAATAGTCTGTAAAAACGTCTTGCTTCGGAGTTATTTAATGTTTATTCCCGATTTCGTGGTTTCATTTCTGAACACAGGAGGACTCCCATAATTGCATATACGATGTCACGGTGTCAAGCTTGAAGATTTGTTAAATAAAGTCATTTTCGATTTTAATTTAAATAACAAAAATATTCATTCCCGAAGTATAATTTGAAAGGAAAAAGCAGTTCTCTTAAATATAAATCTTTCATGGATTTATTTTAAATGAATTCCAAAATTGGTTTGGCTTTTAAAAAGAGAGGTTAAACAATTCAAGAGTTACTTCCAGTCACGCAACTTGTAGCATTAATTGGCTTCAAAAAGCTTAACTGTTCCATTTCCTTTTATAACCCTCACAAGTGACGACCTTATTAAGACCCAAAAAAATTCTCCTCTCCTTTAATATTTGTTCAATACGGCAGTAACAGTGTGAAAATCACGAGATTTCAAATGTAATAACGAAGCAAGCTGCGGGAATAATAGAATCATCTGCCATTTCATAATCTTTTCCAATATCCAAGCAAGGTAGGGAAAGAATGAATAAACTTGGATATAATAATAAAAGCATTATACGGAAAACGAAATGAAACTTCAAAAACAAGTTGCAATAGTTTTGCTAAATAAGTGAAACTGCGCCTTTTCCCCGCGAACAAAGTGAACGGCCTTATAAAGGAGCTTGCGTGTTTGCTCAATATTAACATTATCTTATACAAAGAGGGTTTTAGCAGTAAAAATAAAAAGAACAACGTAACCTCAAAAGAATTCATACACGAGGATAGTTTTACGGTCGGGGATTCTAATCTTGTCTGTGGGGGAATTTTATTTTTGCGCATAAAAAAATCCTTACAGAGGAACAGAAATATCAAAATGTCGTGATTGCAGTGGCTGTTTCCGTGTTTGAGAGGTTTTGTTCAGTTACCGCCCTTAAGCGTTTTGAGACCAGTAAGTTGCAGACAAGTCAAGTAAAGAGTCTGTGATCCGTAACTTTGGTGTAGGAAAAGTGGACATATACTTTTATTTTAACTGCTATCTGTCCGTCTTTTAGTGCGCCTGGTGGAACGTTTTTTATGCTTTTAGTCCTCATCTGGAACGGGTTTATGTCTTTTGTTAGGTTTTCATCGTAAAATAACACATACGGCGAATTCTTTTGTAGTTACATTTTTAATGTTCTCATTTCCTGACATTATTAAGTTTAGGGACTTACATTTTGTACTACATTTATTGCCTAAAGGCAAAACTATAAAAAAAATTCTAAAATAAACGCTTCATAAAAAATTTTGCATAACCCACGTACTGCTTATAACAATTCTGTACATAAATTTCTGAAGGCATGCGTTTACTACGTTATACTTGGTTATTTATCATGTTTTAGATTCTAGAATAAAAACTAATTTACTGACTCGATATTGGGAGCGTTGTCCTCAGTTATTATATAAAATTGGATGTTTTATTCTGTTCCAAACACATCTGAAGGAAGATGGTACGAGATCGATTAATTTTAAGCTATGCACTGCAATAGGAAAGGAAATGAAAACGCATCGATACTGTTTCCTATACATAACAGGCTGATTCAACAACAGCAACTCCTTTATATTGACTGCGAAGAATCTGCGATCGTATTATATGATTCGTGATCAGGATAGAGAATGCACCCGATATTTCTAGGTTAGGTAACATTTTTTTTTAAAACAAGCCTTTTCTTCTGCGTCAGTATTGCCAATTTTGTGTACAGTTGTTTTCTAATATATAATATCTCTTTCTAAAGACACATTTTAAATCTAAGACTGAAACTCTAAGCTGCACAGCTGAATAGTCATAAGTATTTAAAAGGTCTTTTTCTATTGTGCAAGGTAAAACAGCAAGCTAAATTTGTTTTCTTTTTAATATTGATGATATTGGAAAATGTTAAGAGATTTTCAAACAGTTGCTGCGCTTTTAGATGTTTTAGTTTAAAGAACAAGCGTTTAGGAGAGGAT
Source organism: Ignelater luminosus (assembly GCA_011009095.1). Taxonomy (NCBI): domain Eukaryota; kingdom Metazoa; phylum Arthropoda; class Insecta; order Coleoptera; family Elateridae; genus Ignelater; species Ignelater luminosus. The sequence goes on from VTPC01001789.1 coordinate 126,391, forward strand.
GAATTTGTTCAATATTTCTTTGCACGCTGAAGAAAAGCCACTGAAATTGTGCTATTACTCTAAAACTCTGGCTTTGTTTATGAGAATTAGTACATCTGATTTTAAAAATACTACAGACAAGCATACGTAACTGTGGGCGTAAATGTCTAAAGCATCAAGCGCAATCAAGGAATAAATTCTGAGAGTCTTTTCTGTTCAAACCACATTCATGCATGTCTTAGAAAACATTCTAAGGTATTTTTTCTCTTTGAATTGATTACTCCATTGCATTCAAATTTCTGGCCAGTAGGTCAACTATAAGTCAGTCCTTAACCTAACCTGAACACCAATTAATAATGTTATTGGCCTATTTGTTAAATTTCCGATTTCACCAGAAACGACATCTATATACAGTGTGTCCGAAAAGTATGGAATATCCTATATATCTCAGTAACTATGCATTTTATGGAAAAATGTTTCCTATAAAAGTTGTTTAGTGTTTAGTTTTACATTACAGGGCAATACCAAATAGCTATTTTTTAAAAAACAAAAGCGCAACGAATAATGCTTCAATTTGTTTGAATGGGAAGGTATCCCTTTATTGTACTCATTTGATACAAAATGTTTTTCTCTTTTCAATGATGTAAAACATTATGGTCGGTGTGATACACTTTTGTTTGTTGCAACAATTGAATGCGTCCTAGAAATGTCAATTAATAACGGAACTGAAGCGAAAAGTTATTTGTTTAATTAATTTTAACATTTTGATTAACGTGAGGATAACAATGTTACAAAAATACGACTTGCTATGGATCATTTATCAGACAAACATCGTATCCAAATTTTAATAATGCTGGGATATGGAGACAGAAGAAGAACACAGGAGGAAGTTTGCAATTTGTTTAATAACGTGCACCCCGAATACCATATGATACCATTAACAAACAAAACACGCGCTACTGGTCTTCGCTAAATCCTGGCTAGTATGTAGAATGGCACACCCAATATTAGCAAAAAGTCAATGTCTGGGCAGGAATTATTGGAACCCAAATTTTGGTACCTTTTTTTATAGAACATAATTTAACGGCGGATGCTTATCTAGATTTTTTAATATTTGACTTAGTTCCTGCTTTAGCTGTTCTATTTCCTAATGAACTAGATCCAGATGTACCCCATAACAGAATATGGTTGCAACAAGACGGGGCTCCTCCTTATTTCGGAATTAATGTCCGACAGTTTCTTGATAATACTTTCCCTTATCGATGGATAGGCAGAAGAGGTGCACTAGAATGGCCAGCTCGCTCGCCGGATTTAAGTCCACTTGATTTTTTCTGTGAGGCCGTCTCAAAAATAAGATTTATGTCGATATGCCTAAAGATATTGAAACTCTAAGAGACCGTATTAGAACAGAGATTAGAGCTATCACGCCAGAAACTTTTAAACAATTTTTTGTGTTTTAATCAAAATTTACTTATGCAAGTGTATTAAAGTTTTACATCATTGAAAAGAGAAAAACATTCTCTATCAAATGAGTACAATAAAGGGATACCTTCCAATTAAAAAAAATTGAAGCATTATTCGTTGCGCTTTTGTTTTTTAAAACATAGTTATTTGGTATTGCCCTCTAATGTATAACTAAACATTAAACAACTTTCATAGGAAACATTTTTCCATAAAATGCATATTTACTGAGATACATAGGATATTCCATACTTTTCAGACACACTGTATACTAACCCTGTATATTCTAATGAATAAATATTCTTAACTCGTTGTTATTATAGCAAGGTAGATTATTAGTGATCCGAACGTTTTAGTGCGCGCCGACGTAACAAGTAAGGCAAAATTCATAGAAATTTTAGTAATGAATGAATTTTACAATTTGTAGTATAGGCCCAAGACAGGTATCAAATTAAAATATATTTCAATCACGCTAACAGATACAGAGTGTTCCAATAGAATAAAATTGAGAGAAATTATAGTTTGCATTTCTTGACCACCCAGTATAAGTTTGTTGGAATCTGCACAATTACTTTTAGACATTAGAAGCTAAAAGATATTCCGCTTTTTTGGCACAACTGGAAGTACACTAGCTTTGCTTAATATACCAAGCTCACTAAAAAGTTTGATGAAATTACACTAGAAAAAATGAACAACGTCAAAGCCTGTAGGTTCCGATCCGTCTTACTAAAATCGAAAACGACAAGAGATGATAATTCATTAGAATTATTGATGATTGTTTGGTTCACCTTATTTGAAGCCCACGGTATAAATTTTGCCTTACAATAAAGGAAAAGTTTTAATTTTTATTTATGTCTGCTAGATTACGAAACAGCTAAATATCCATTTCAGACTTTCCCGATTATGTAGAACGTGCTAACGTAAACTAGGATGTTTGACAACGCCAAGTAGCCTCAGCGTTTCCTTTTTTCTAAATGTATCATTTGTCTAGATGGGACAAATGCAACCGTTGCATTTTTTTTTTGTAGAGCCTATAAGAATGGGCTGAACTAGCTCTCTGGCCGAACTCATTCGTATAAAAGCAAAAATTAACAAACAAGGATTTAATAGAAAAATTTGACGTTCAATCTATAAAATACGTAAACTTGTTTTGTAATTATACGAACCAATCTGGCCCGAGGGCCTAAGTTTGCCTGCACCTCTGTTATATGTACTTTTTCGAATATCTATCTTACACGTTCTTAAAAAAGGAAAAAAGCGTTTTTTGAATTTTATAAAGTTAGTCCACTGTAGTCAAGTGCTGAAACAGCGACCAAAACTTTTCTTCTCAAGATAGTCTCTATGTATGCAATAAATTCTACTAAAAATTGTTGTTGTTGTAATTTGAATCTTTTGTTAAGCAGCTTTAATTTAATTAATGTTTACGTAAACGAATATATTCTTCTTCTAAACATTATTTTAGCAATCTTATTTTTTAAGTTCGGATTTTGTAAAATTTAGTTGTAAGTTCTTGTATACAACACTGTAATACAGATTTTGAATTTTCATGGGCTTTTCGATTTAGGTTTAAGTTTTTGCTTTTAGTGTGCATATACCGCAACTACTTTTTCGTATAAAATACGGTTTTTGCTAATTCAGAATTGGTTTATGCATTTAGTTCTTTTAAATAAAAAAATAAAATTAAACACACTGTATTGTACTTGTAGGTAATTAAATTCTACTTCGAACCTGGTTTTAGTAATATTCTAAATGGAATATTTTCACAACAGATTTTTTTTCGGGATAACATTATCTGGAATATAGCTTCCTCTTGTTGTATACTTTAGATCTCGTATTTCTTGATTACTAAAAATGTTATACGTTTTTTAGCGTTTTCTAGATTTCTTCAATTACTAATTCTGCTTACTACTGATTATGGGGTGATTATTTTTTAGTTTTTTATTGTCTTGTAATAGAAGATTTGGTAAATAATAGTAGAAATTTTTTAAATATTTCTTTGTGAAATCTATCACCTAAAACAGACGTCATGTTAGTTATCTGTATGTTTGTCTTTATATTATTTGTTTCACTAGAGATGAGTTGTTGATAAATATTCTTATTGTGCCTAAATGCATCTGCATTTATTGCTTCCACTCCTAATGCATTCCCAAGGCTTCCAACTAGGGCTTAGCTTGGTAACTATTTCAGTGTTTATATTATTCTTTCCAGTTTGCAACACTGTAATTACTTAAAATAGAAACATTTAAGAATAAAACAATTAAAAAGCCAATACACATATATCTTAACACAAAAGGAATTTTGACAGCGAATTTTCAGGTAGAATAGTCAATTCTGTAGATCATTGATATAGAAGGAATATGAGAAACATGGCTGACATGACAAAAAATGACATATATAAGTACTAAATATTTCCAACCGGAAACTTTCCAGTTTGTATTAAACCGCATTAAAACGATAACAAATGAATTTTGATTTTGTACCATGTACAGAAGCGAAATAAAAGTTACTTACCATATTTTCGCTTGTTCAAATATTCTAGTTTTTATCTGAAACAAAAAAGACATAAATTAATATCATTCGATAGTAATTTTCCATACCCGAAGATTAAGTCTGTATTATGTATTTGATACAGATAATAAATTCTGTTAAACAAGCTTCCTTCTAATGTTCAAAACTTCAACAATAAAAACAACCAAATCACCTATTAATTTCATGTAAAATCAGCTTTAAAAGTCCCAATTTCTGATTCAAACTATTTACAGCTTAGATAACCGGAATTTAATACCAAGAACACGATCGTAAACCAAAAATTATAGCGGGTTTTTTATCTACACATACTAGAAGCTTAACGCTGCACTATCTAATAGTACAAACCGTCCTCTATTTGGTTACGGATATCCGATTCCATTTTCCGAACGAAAATCGTCCCTATGGCTATTAAACAAACATTTTAATTACTGAATGCAAATGATACACATTAAAACGGGACTTTATTTGAACAGATATTAATCGAAAATGGAAACAAAAAATAAAATAATAACAAATGTCCCCTGTGTGTAAGAGTGTATAGCTCGCTAATGAAACCCCGTCCCGCGACAAATTCATATGTATATTACGAGAGTGTATAACCACGTTACGTTATATTTAGCAATCAGGAATTTGCTTTCCTCCCTTTTTTGCTCTTTAATTCTTTAGCCTCGTTTGTTATTGTTTTAGAAATTATTAAATCGTCCGTGAGATTCTATAATCCATACTTTTTGGGGAGAAGCAGACTTGTTACTACTTTTATTAATTAAAACTTTACTACTCTATTACATACTTTATTTATTTCCATTTAGTTGTAACGTTTTTTTTAACGTTACGTGATCTCTTGTTTGTATTAAATCCTTTATTAATTAATTCCGTTTTAAATATTCAATTTGATAAGTAGGCGTTCTGAATATTGTACATTTATAAGATATAACTTCAACGACTGTTGAATCTCCTTTTGAAATAATTAATTACGATACTTTCACCATTTTTATTTTTACTGAATATTAGTTCTAATGCAAATTGCTCCTTCTGTCAACATTGTAGTTATTATCATTTTATAAACGCGTCAGATAAAGTTTCCTATAACAAAACGTATTTCAACTTATCAAGAAAAACAAAATTTTAACTTCCCGAGCTTTCTGTTCTGATTTTAAATTTATCACTGCATGGTAACCTTAACCAGAAGCACTAATGATAATCCTTCTAAGAGGATGTATTTGTTTGTTTCACTGTTTAACGTACGAAGAATCTTAAGTACATAGAATCTGTGTATGTGTTCAATTTAGAATTTAAAATTCTTAACGATTTACGAGGGCGGTTCAGTAAGTACCCGTGTTTGACGACAGAAGGCGTTCCTGAGGGAAGTTGGTGTTATCATCGTGTGCTGTCATCTATCAAACGACGGTATAACAAATTGCAGACTGATTGATAGGTTAGTTTGGATTTGACAGCCATTTGAGTAAGACGTGTTTCGTGATTTTAGCTAAGATGGAAAAAGAGCAGTATCGTTCGGTAATTAGCTTTCTGTTTTTGGATGGGAAAAAATGCGAGGAGATAAAAGCAAAGTTGAATGCTGTTTATGGGGACACTTCGCCATCTATGACCACAGTTAGATATTGGTTCAACGAATTTAAACGTGGACGAATATCCGTTTTTGATGAGGAGCGACCAGGACGCCCGGCAGACGTGGTTACCGAGGAAATCATTCAAAAAGTCCACGACATGATTCTCGCTGATCGACGAACGAAAGTGCGTGAAGTAGCAGAGGCCGTAGGTGTGTCGACCGAAACGGCAATTAATATTTTACATGATAAGTTGGCGATGAAAAAATTGTCGGCGCGATGGGTGCCGCGATTGCTAACGGTGGACAACAAGCGGATGCGGCTGTTAACTTCGAAGCAGTGTTTGGAGCAATTTAAGCGAAATCCGAAGGAGTTTTTGCGTCGAGTTGTCACCGTTGATGAAACCTGGATTCATCATTACACACCAGAAACTAAGCAACAATCAAAACAATGGATTTCTCCCGGTGAATCTGCTCCAAAGAAGGCGAAGATGGTTCCATCGACCGGAAAGGTCATGGCGACGATTTTTTGGGATGCGAACGGCGTCATCCTCATGAATTTGTTAGAAAAAGGAAGAACGATCACTGGACAATACTACAGTGAGTTATTAGACAGCGTCGACAAAAAATTGAAGGAGACACGGCCGCATTTGGCGAAAAAGAAGGTGCTGTTTCACCACGATAACGCACCAGCACATTCATCCGGAGTTGTTGCCGCCAAACTGCATGAATTGCGTTATGAATTGCTGCCGTACCCCCCGTATTTACCCGATCTGGCTCCCTGCGACTTTTTCTTGTTTTCTAACATGAAGAAATGGCTCGCGGGAAAAAAATTTAGCTCAAACGAGGAAGTCATCGTCGAGATAGAGGCGTATTTTGGAGAGTTCGACAAATCCTATTTCTTGGAGGGGTTAAAAAAATGGCAGGAACGTTGTGAGAAGTGTATATTTCTAAAAGGAGTACTTATTGAAGCGCCTTCGTACTACATGACTAAAATAACATTTTTAATTACAAAACCAATTTTGGAGTTGCAAAGTATCAAATTAGCTAAAATATATAACAATTTGTTAAGAATAATTTATTTGGAATTCTTGTTTAACTTTTCAGGAAATTATTTGAATGATGACCTTGCAGTAGCGAACAGCTACTTGGTTAGATATTCTGTTCTACGTTTTTAATTATTTTTTCCTTTCAACTAAAATCTAATTTTTGAGAAGATAGAAAAGTCTCTGATAAAAAAATCTAGTGAATAAGAGAGCCTGATGAATCTGTAAAACGCCGCAAATCTTGGTAGTAATACTTTTTATTAATTATTTTTTTTGACGGCGCGTATTCATAATGCAAATTTTCTATGATCAATATCAGCCTAATCTTGACATTGCTAAGGCTTTGTGCTTTTCCCGGGTTTAAAAGTACTTGGTATTTTAGAAAAAAATATATTACAAAAAGACAAAGTAGGACAACAGACATAACTCAAATAAAAAGTGTATTAATAAATAAATAACGTTCTCTTGACAAGGCAAAGTTGTTTGTGTGTTGGAAAAGACTACCAAATTTAATCGAAACACTTTTTGAAAAAGAAGTTTTCAAAAGTACAACAGCTCAAAGCTACCTCTTTTAGGTAGTCCTTCAAATAGAAATTGTCCAGATTGGCATCAACGATATTACAAACATTTTGCAATTTAGAAGCCAGATTTTTGTATTTTTCCTTGGGTAAGGAAATCATCTCTTAGAGAAGTGATCGTTTTCAAAAGCTTGGCTCTCGAAGAAAACTCTGGTTTAGTGTCCATATTCTTCTTCTCATATCTTTCACATTTGGAAAAATTTTCTTAAAGAAATTAATTGCTACTATGCTAAAATTATGATCGTGGCCATTTCTAGAGAATCCAATGCATTCTTCATCTCTTGGAACATTCCATGTTGAATACAACAGATAGAACATATTTGGCAAAGTTTTGGATGTCCGCCCATATTGTTGTCATCGTTCTAAAACAGTCAGTAAACTGGTTTTCCTGAATAGTCTTAAAACTTTGTTAACATTCTCCACTTCATTACTTAAATGGAATCAATCAAAGATGCCACTACTAATCATGCAAAAATAAGATTGAAACAGTTATTGATTTGTTTCAAGATCTTCTACTGCAAAGATTGAATCTTAGTTTTGTTTTTGTATTTTTATGTTTTGCTTAGTTTTTGATAAGACCTGCTGCTAATGCAGTTCGAATGCAGCACTGTGGAACAAAAGTGTAAAGCCGCCAACAGTGATCCTTGCGTGTTTCCGTTTTTTATTCTTTCTCAATGCTCTTGCTGCCCTAACTGGATTCTTGGGTTGTGTTCTACCGCAGGGTATACTTTCCTTGTTCTAGTGGGAGTTCAAGTTGTCTTACGACGTCTTGAATGTAAGCTGAACTATTGTTGTCGGGTTTAAGCCTTTCTTTTATCCTCCTCCTCTTCCTGTTTGCAGCCCATCAAAGTTTGCTATTGTTACTGTATTTGTGACTCTTAATAACTACAATCACTAAGTCCAAGCCTGTACACTTACACCAGTCATCCTCTGTAGTGTTACATATCATTCGAGGTACGTATGTATCGACTTCATTCAGTCATATATGTATGTCTTTTTAGCTATACACCGCCTCCAATACCAATCCAATTAGCTAACGTCCACCGCTTTTAAGTTAGCCCCTACTACCATTTAGATTATGGAACCCAGAACCCAAGCTTACTTTCACTAACCAACGCCGCCATCATGGCTCCGTACTAACCATAACCATTGCTCATTGCTGCTGTTGCAGTCACAGCAGTATTACGTAAATGGAACCTAAGAGTTGCAGCAATTACGTCAGCTAACTTCATTGAGGTTTTCACTTTTTAAAAGCTTTTAGAACGATTTCCCATCCTCTTTGAAAACCAAGAATCAACGTTCAAATAATGAAAATAATCTTGGAGCAAAAGACTAAATGAGTAGGGAAGACGTGACTTAGACATTCATAGTACCCATCAAGGTCAACCTGTGATGTAACGGTTTTCATAATATAATTGCTTAATTTTTTTTAATCCCTCCAAGATTTCATTATATAGTAGGTTGGTATGAGTATTATAATTACAACCATTGTAAGTTCATATCTTCAAACGTATTAAACTTATTTTTTTAAAGTATTATTAAATTTAATATTTGGTTTGCTTATTGGTTATATGAAATTAGGAATTCTGTATTTTTTACGCTCATCCTACTTAAATTATCTTTTGTAAAGAAATAGGATCTTTTGGATTTTCGGAACTTCCTCTGCAACCTTGAATTATGTTTGTATTTTCGCCTTCCCGTTTAAAAATCCTATCTTTATTTGATAATTTTCTAAAATTTTCAATTTTATTCAAAAAAGTAAAATATCAATGGGAAATCATCAATTATTTTTTAAATTAATTTTCTAAATTGAGTTATTCCTACATTTTGTAATGTTATTTTTAAATTCGCACTAAATCCTTCCCTGTCTTTCAATTTCGTTCAGGTATTTGTTTTCCTGACGCGTAATATTTAAATTATTTCATTCTATAAACGAATGTTTGTTACAATGTTATTCTAAAGAATTGATAACTTTGTGGTCTCGACTTCTGGACTCCGGTAGACGTGCCTTTTGCTATTTTCCAATATAAAATTCCTGGAACCTTAGTCGCAAAAATTGGAGTCACACGGTCTCGATTGAGTCAGGTTTAAGCTGGTAAATCTACGAAGTGGAATTTTCCATTGTCCCATAAGACTTTCTGCATTTTTAACCTGTTAGGTCGTGTATCTGACTTTTCAACCCCACTCCAGTAAGTACGCATTGCGCAACAGGGACGCAGAGAGGATAGGCATTACGTTGATAGCTGCGTACTCGAACCATCGTGCGGGTTAATTTCGGCGTTACCCCTACAAATCCGAAGTGGTTACAAACCGAATTTAATTGAAGCGATTCTCTTAGTAAAAGAGAGAGCGGACCCGAGAAATCCTATTTCGTCGGGTCTTTGTCGTGTTATTCACGGAGGAAAGCCGGTTTGTTTACCAAAAAGCGGTGCTTTGAAAGCTTTGTTATTGTAGAGGCGTTTTTGCTTCAATTACAGTTACGTTGGTATTTCCCAGGGAATAAAAAATTGTAGAGGGTAGAAACGCAACAATTTTGGTCCCGTTGGTGCAACGTTAAAGGGTCTATCGAGAACAGAAACTGCCCGCCTCGTAAAGAATTGAACTGTGTGCGTGTATTACATTTTGGAAGCTCCGTGATCCGAATGGGTTAAGTAAATTTAAAGAGCGTTTGAGACTCAAAGTGGTTTTATTTTTTTTTTAAGTTTGTGTATAAACACTTGCATTTTGTTTTTGTGTTTCTTGGTTAAGGTCAATAAAAGTGATTGTTCTTTGGAATCTAAGTTTTCTTGAACATTGGTGGGACCCGGCTACAACGTGGAATTTTGCACCGGATATCACTTGAATGAGCTGCTGTCGTTGGGAATCAGAGACCTGCATATATCACCTGGAAGAAAGATTGCCGTTATAGTAAGAAAGACCTGTTTTGTTTTGTTATTTGAGTTTTAATGATTGTTTCATTTGATAAAAGACTAGGAGAACGTGGAATTTGTGAAATATTCCATACGAAAACCTTGCTTAGGCAAGATTAGTTTCGTATTTTCTCATTGAATTATAATATTTACGAGTAATATTTTTAACTAATTTGTAACAGGAACGTTCCCAGGTAATTTTAGCTGGTGTTTGTTAAATTATTGCAACATAATTAATAACTTTTGACTACTGTTTTTTTTTTGTTATTGGATATAAAGTTTATTTGTTGCTACCAGGTGTATACCTATGAAATGAGACTTTCAGCTATTAGACCACAGATGTCGCTAGGAGTATTTTTAAACTGTCCCGAATGTCTTATTTTTTTCGTCTGTCATCTGTCAACAATATTCAATTCATTGTTTGTGATGTTTCATATAACAACGCATTTTTTTCGCTCTTAAAAATGTCGAATTTCGTGCCTTCAAACTACGATTTGCGGACATCGTTGATTTTCTGTTATCAATTGAAGAAAAACGCTTCTCAAGCTCATCAAATGCTTATAGAAGCTTACGGTGGACATGCTCTAAGCAGAGCACAGTGCTTCAGGTGGTTTGAAATATTCCGAAGTGGTGATTTTAGCGTGGAGAACGAGGAACGTGGCCGGCCACCGAAAAAGTTTGAGGACACCGAATTGCAAGCATTGTTGAATGAAGATGATGGTCAAACGCAAGAAATGATGGCAGAGCAGTTGGGAGTGACCCAAAAAACCATTTGCAAACGTTTGAAAGACATGGGCATGATTTTAAAGGTCGGAAGATGGGTGCCGCATGAACTGACTGAAAGGCAGCAAGAGAACCGAAAAACCACTTGTGAAATGCTGCTCTCCCGGTTCAAAAGGAAGTCTTTTTTGCATCGAATCGTTACGGGTGTATTTCTCCAATCCCAAGCGTAAACGATCGTATGGTCCGCCCGGCCACAAGCCAAAATCAACGGCCAAACCAAATCGCTTCGGCCGCAAGGCAATGCTGTGTGTTTTCTGGGATCAGCATGGTATGATTTGGTACGAGCTATTAAAACCAGGTGAAACAGTTGACGGTGCACGCTACCAACGACAATTGGCCGATTTGAACAGCGCTATACACCGAAAACGCCCAGAATATGCCGATCGGCGTCACAAAGTAATTTTTCTTGATGACAATGCACCACCACATCGAACAAGAGCGACCCGGGAATTGGTGGAGACGTACGATCGGGAACCGCTGGTGCATGCGGCTTACTCACCAGACTTGGCGCCTTCCGATTATCATTTGTTTGCATCGATGGGCCACGCACTTTCCGAGCAGCGCTTCAATTCTCACGAAGAAGCCAAAAAATGGCTCGATGATTGGTTTGCGGCCAAAGACGGCCAATTTTTTTGGCGCGGCATTCACAAATTGCCTGAGAGATGGGTAAAATGTGTCGCTAGCGATGGCTATTATTTTGAAGATTAAATTTGTAACCATTTTTTGTTAATAAACGTTTAAAATTGAAAAAAAAGTCTCATTTTATAGGTATACACCTATGTATTTCAAAATTCATTGTCAAGTTTATCTTGTTTCAATTAATTTAATATTTAGATTTTGGCCTATTGTTTCATATTTTGAAATTTTAACGTAACAGAATCCCTTTTTTTTGTTTATTGTAATAACTTGTTTTTATTGTTATTTTCTCATTATTTGTTTATCAACTTTGTTCTCCAGTGAATGAATTAATTGTTAATTCATACCTTTTATTGATATTCTTTCGTAGTGTTATTTTGTTTTTTTTATTATTGTTTTAATAAATGTAAGAAAGGTCGATTATTTACATTTTATTTTCTTTGTAAGTGGATCTCTGGTTCAGACGAAGCAGGGTTAATTTCATTACTTTGTTCGTTTGGCTATTAAAAAGCACGGTGGTGCTTAGTCTAGATTTCAATTAAAGGTCAGATACCTTTGTTCAAGAGAGAAGTAAATATTAAACTGGTATTTCTTTCTTGGATCTTTTTTTTTTGAAAAAGAAGGAAGTCTTCAGAGGACTTCCTTGTCAAAATTAATTAAGACAAATTACGTGTTTATACAGTTTTTTTACTTCGTGTTGAGACCCAATTGTGAAACGTTGAACAAGGTAAGTTACACACAGGGTGAAGTTTCGCAAGAAGCCTATATACAGGGTGTCGGATTCACGAGTAGTCGCGTGACCGACCATCAGAACCCTTCGATCTACGACTGCTGGCGCCCTCTTTTGTGAACATCTATTAGTTTAATAAGAGTTTTAGAACTCGCTGAGCTTCTCTTTGTGCGGCTAGGTAAGTTCATTTGAGAATCCACCTCATCTGCGGCATGAGCTACGGAATTTAACGTCTACCATTGGTCTGGACGGGACTTGAGCATACTTTTAAGCATCTTCCCGTTACAATTTTTAAATTTAACGCGGTAGGTATGACATTTCCTTTGGATGTGGTCTTTCTGGCCTGTTTGAGGGAACATGATTATTGTGTAATGAGTGCTTGGAACAACAGTTTTTTGTGCCATGTGCAAATTTGTTTATTGGTATATTCCACTTTAAATGTGGGATTTTTAGTGCAAAATGGTCTAATTATTAAATTTTGCATTGAAGTATGGTGGTGCGAGCTTTTGAAGCAACCAGAGTTGCGAATTGTAAATATGTATACAATGGCGATGGATTAATAAGTAGTATATAGCAATCATCATTGCATGTAGATCTTTATAAAATGTGATAAAGGTAGAAAATATCTGAGTTTGAACCTGTGTCTTTTTAACTTTTACGTTTAAAATTTGTTCATAAAAAAGATCAACGCTTATTGTTATAAATATTGTGGATATTCATTTACTTATTGATAAATTAGTTTGCTATTGTGGATATTCACTTGTGTATTAACTAAATATCTAATATTGTTGATTCCTATCTGTTTATTAACGTAGTTGGTAATTTAATTAAATCAGGGTAACGTCACCTCCCGTTATATGTGGGGACAAGATCAAATTTAATAAGTTGTTCACTCGTGTTGATGAGTAACTGTTTTTTTTTGTTTTATTTTGTTTGCAATCAATATATTGACTGAATAAAATTGTATACTATTTTCTTATGTCTTATTGATAAACATCACGCCTGTTTTAGAATTTTGAAGTTTTTTTTTTCAATTTTAACAAAAAAAGCTCTGGCGCTCAACTTGATCAAAAGTTATTGATAGTTCTTTTATGTTCAAGATAAAATTAAATAGCAGACCTGTGGTTTATCATAGTGTTGGTAGATCCCAATTTATTCTTAAAATTATCTGACACCCACGATCCTAAACCAATATCTTAAATGCCGGACTAGGAATTTGATAAGTAATCCTGTGCTTGTCTCACCTAAACAGTTCTTTTTTTTGTTTTATGAACTGTAAAAATAATCTAAATGCAACTGTTTTTATTTCAAATAACAGCTTGTGGGAGATCTCAAATCCTGTATGACGTGCAACTCGTGTTTAGCAAATAAAAGTATAAGTCGATCATGATAAAGAAGATCTAGTAAAAAAAGCTGATTGAGGCAATTCGTCCTCAGGAAGGACAAAGCTGTGGTGAGTAACCAACTGGTAATTGAGATACTAAATACTAAATAATCTACTTGACGTATAAAGTCAATAATAAAAGAATAATATTGTTCTGTTTACAAACTTACATTAAAGCATTTAAAATAACTATAATCTATACATAGAAGAACTGCCTACTTAGACTGAAAATCAAAAGAAATTTGCAGTAAAGCTTAAATTTAAAAAAATTAATGAAATGTTGAATAAAGATTATTTTTGGTAGATTAAATTTGATATTCTTTGTTAGAACAATAAACAAATATCATGTAAATTGAATCTAACATAAGTTGGTTAAATTAATAACAATAACATACCACTCTTTAAAAATATATTAATAATTTCCAAACAAAGTAACATTAATTAAGATCGTATGGTTACACACAATGTGTTAAATTACGTTCAACATTGTTCAGCATAATTTGAGTTTACACTGTAAAATACTTATTTAATTTGAATGTTTACTTAAAAGTTAATGTTCATATAGCATAAATATTATTCTTATTAAAGCATAACCTTAGAATAAGATATTACGCCAAACAGCTTATTCGGCGCTACTCGTACTGTTTTTTAATATAAAAATTAAAAATTAAAATAAACATAAGGTAATGAAATATTTATTACAGTCAGTGATAGTTATAAGTTATAACGTATAACCAAAATATTATTGAGGAAGAAACGTTCATATGTTTATGAAATAATGGCTTTGTTATTCAATGGAAATAACATTTATTCAGTTCAGTGACTCAATTTTAATTTGTTTTTAGATCTCACTTTTTATAACAACAAAACGACTTTCATTTTTTACATTTCTACTGTATTCCCTTTTTTTATCTTTTTCCAAACAAATTGTTCAAAAAATTTATAATTCTAAATGTGAATTGAACAAAAACTAAAAATAATAAAATAATAGTTAATACTCATCTTAACATTCTAGCGAGCGTTCGTTGTATTTACAATTATTAGAAATATTTAAAATGAAGTTAAACAAACATTAATTATGAATAAGTCTAGAATCAAATTTGTAGTTTCAAAATTTAAAAAAAATTACTTCTTTTAAAACATTAATTAGTATAATTCAAAATTCTTTAACATTCTTGACCGTTGGAAAAGTTCCCAATAGATACAATTTTTTCAAATTCCAATTACAGTTGCATTTTGGTGCTGTAAAGGTCTCACTGTCAGAGATTCATAGCCCTGAGTTTGTGGTATAGTTAAACACATCATTCTAAGTTACTAATACTACAGCTGTGTTGATCTAGATTTGATATAAGCACAAACTTAATACCTTTTTTTTCGAGAGAACTCTCTTTTTGCAGTAGAAATATATAAAGTAACGTCTTTCGTATTTTCCGTGTCTTGCT
The DNA here is from genome assembly GCA_011009095.1 of Ignelater luminosus. Taxonomy (NCBI): domain Eukaryota; kingdom Metazoa; phylum Arthropoda; class Insecta; order Coleoptera; family Elateridae; genus Ignelater; species Ignelater luminosus. The sequence goes on from VTPC01001789.1 coordinate 141,432, forward strand.
GGAGGATGTTGCTCAGGTATGTCAATTTTCATTACGACGGTAATAAATAAATCTGTCGACTTTGATTTGAGTTTTTTTTGTGGGAATGTCTATTATGCTCATTAGAATTGCATAAAGAACTGCAGTTTGAAACTTCGCTAGTTCCCTCAAAAGAAATCTGAATTGGTAGTTATTGGTTTATAGAATTTATTAGAAGTAGAAATTGATATTTTTACTTAAAATGTTTGCAGGGAAAAACTGAAAAGTTGATCAGCCTGATGGTTTTGGAAAACTCTACTAAATCATCATATTGTTTCTATTTCGTTCTTTTTCATCACTGTACCTTTATAAATCTTGCAACATATTTTTGCAATTATTTATTTTAAGTTCTAAATAAACACTCTAATGAGATGTCTGAATATTCTTTTCACACTAATTAACGTTAACTGCCTGAAAATGTTCACTACTGCAATCTTGCAGTAAACGATCTCATTTCAAATTTTGTTTAATAATATTTTCATTACTTTTCTCAGACTTATGTCACGTTTTCACAGCAATAAATGTCATATGAAATAAATTGGTTTTGAATTTCCATTTTCATATTTCTTTCATATTTGAGAACTTACATATGTTGGTACCAAGATTGCTTAGAGAACTTCAACTGCCATAGTTACACATAAAGTTCTATTAACAAGTAGAGGTAATGTAACAGTAGAACGTGAAATTTGAAGCAGAGTGATGTAAAGGAGATGTTGACAAGTTATATTACTACATTGTATATAATTATGGATGCATATTCTAACGAGGCGCTTTTATTGCAGCATGCAGTCGATAAACTAAGTGCTTTTCAAGTTTAACTGAATCAAATTAGTAAAGCCACAATTGCTATACCACAGCTTTAATTAGAAACATTCCTAGTTTATATTTCATTCAAAAAGGAGTAAAACAGAAAATTAAAATAAAAAATGAAAACGAAAAAAGGAATTTATTTATATTGCCTTGGAACATTGAGAAGATTTAAAACGTTGGACTTTTATGTTCCAAGAGAAGACATTTATTGTGTCTTAATTCCGTCACCAAATAAAGTTAATAACAGTTGTGGATATCATTTTAATCCTATGTGGATTAGAAAGAGTGGAGACCGTCTGGCGGCTAGATTAACTGGGGGTTCTTTGTGTGGCACTCTACTTCTCGCTACACCAACCAGCCAAGTGCACTACTTCACTCGCTGCCCAGAAGGAATTGCCCCTTTACGTTTCTCTCTATTACATTGTTTATTTAAACTGTTACGAAGTTCAAATTTAAACCGAACGTCTAGTATTAAACTCTGTTTTGCAGTAAGCTAAAAATACGTTTCTTTAAGAAAAGATATAAAATTTCAAAAGAATCGAAATAAGTTCGTTTTTGTATAAATGAACAAATAATAAGATCTTTACAATGTTATGGCATTTTTATGAATTTACGAAATTAAAACTTTATGCTTATGCTACGTCAGATCTTCACAATATAATAAATTAGTTGATAGAAATAAGAGGAAAATAGACAGTCACTATAAAGTTAATATTTTACTTAAGGTTGCTCGAAGAAGTCTGTTATTGGTAGAAACCAAAGCCTTTAACCGATTCAAAAAGTGCAAACGATTGACAAAACTTAAATGGCCCAAAAGTCTTGACTAGATGAAACGATCTGACCGATTTGAAAGGTTTGATATAAATAAAAAAAATGCCAAAAAATTAGCTATCTACGTATTAAGCGCTTCAGAATTATTGGTATCAAGTGCATTGTGGTGGGTAATATATAATAAAAATCTCTTTTGGGCTCCAAAAACCAGACTGAGCTGAGTAATCAAACTAGCCTGATGTAGGCTCAACCAGATCAAAAAATCTGACTGTCGAAAAAACAGTTACTACAAGACATTACTTATAGATGAAAGGTCATAATTAATTGAATCTCAAATTCTTGTCGGACTACACGTTCTAATCACTGCAGGTGCTTTTATACTATTGATATAAAGAACCAGAGCGTATTACACCTGCCCTCTTTTAGTGTCAGTATTTAGTGGAGTATAGCATGAGAAAAAAATGTTTTCACTGTCATACCGACTGTGAACCATTTAGAAAAGTGTTAGTCAACGGTTTGTTTTTGACGACGACATAGCTTTGTTAAAATAACTAAAATATGCCTAAAAAATTAACGGGGCACTTTTTAGACGACTCCTAATTTATAATGTTCTTATCTTGTTCTACAATGCTATTTCACCGTCTGGCAATAGAAAACTGTTGTTGCTTATCTGAGTTCTTTTCGGTCACTGATGGCTGTTGGTTCGATATACCTACTTGCTAACAGCATTCAGGATGGCTAGTCCGGTGTGGTTTAATTGTGGTGTGGCACAGAGTTAGCATAATGGTAGACGTTTGCTGGCTTTTACAGTGATGGCAATCCGTCTTCACCTGCAAACTGCGCACAAAAGTAAGTGAGAAGGTTTGTGTTAGACAAGGCTACAATAAGACAACAACAGAAAACAGAATGAATCCCCACCCCTAGCTTAAGCATTTGCTTGAGAGTTGATCCTAGTTTGCACGAACAGCAGAGATGGTGGTAGCGACGGCGGATATGGAGACGCGGTCATCTACAGCAGATGGTGAACTAAATACGGATAAAACGGTGTTAATAGAATGGGCTTGATGGCGCAGCAGTGATATATAATTGATCCTTCCTAGAACTACATCACTATCCTACGGTAAGAGAACTTGAGGAAGTGATAGTGGCGACAAAAAACTTCTTATCTAGTAAGTATCAAAGTCTGGACATCTATCGGGCTTCGCTGCGGAGCGAAACTAAACCCAAACACAGCACAGATAGAAGGTTTGCAGACGGGAACCCAAAGCTGCCAGATTGGCAAAACCTTCAAAGGGGTAGGTGATGGCACACATCTTTAAATAAAACAGTCCTTCGATGATGAGGTTTGGCGGATTTGCTAAAGTTGCCTTATAACGTAGAGATATGGACGTCCCACATAGTCGTCGTTTCATTGATTGTTGTTTCCCGTCTTGGAAGAAGTAGAAGATCATCAAAGAAAGTACTTTCTCTTCCGTCGTGCGATTGATATTACTCGAAGAAGCATCTTAGATGCATGCTGAAACATACTGTAGATTCAAAGCACCGTTTTATTAAAAGTATCATACAATAATGCAAATGGTTATAAGAAGCCGACAGAAAATAGCTGGTATGCTGATAATGTGACACTGTGATACGAGTTCTGGTGGTTTATAAAGGAACTGTGGCGTTGCTACTGTATGGTGTTGTAAGTAGCATTGTTGCAGAACGATTCTTTGTAGAACACCATCGAGCTGTGGTGGGAAACAGAGTAAGGGAAGAACGTATAAAACGGCGACTGCAACGCGAACAGAATTAGCAATGAAAAGATCTCCACGTCAGATTTTTATACGTAAAAATGCGTTCAATGTTCTGCATTGCTATAAGAATAAAGAATTTTTGTTAGTCTTCAAGTTTTATACAAGCCGTAGCTACCAAACATATATTGGCTACATTTTCTTTGCCCCAAGATGTGTTAAAGAGGTGACAAATATCTTAAACAGGCCTTACACGTTTAATGAATGGGCAAAATTTCCTTCAACAGCACCATTTAAAAATTAATCAGACAATTTTTTTACCTTCTCCAAACTTCAAATTTTAAAGCCAAAATGTTGCCAATCTCATAATTTCTCAACCAACAAACTAACGCTTGTAATTGGTCAGAACAATCTATACGAGAATGTAGCTGCGATCCATTTAAAAATACGCATGGGAAAAGTACCATTGGAGCGACTACTAAAGGAATCTATTCCATTAAGTTTGAGAATCGAGGTTTAGTAGTTGTTCTCTAAGATGAACCCCAGAACGGCAGCAATTCGTAAACTCCGACGACAGTAATATACCCTCGCCTCAAGGAATGCACTTCCGTCAGAACACGAGTTGGCAAAGATGCTGCAGCCAAATGCCCGTGACTAAATCCAACGGTGAGACAAGACCTCTGGAGAAAAAAAAACCGAAATTCCGAGGAACATCACAAAAAAGCTGAGGTGATATTGCTTGCAATTGGTTGAAGAAAACACTTTGAATTACATAATCATGCAGCTGTTAACGATATATTTTGGCTTGTTTATATTAACAGAAGTGTAGAGCTTTTTAGAGTTTTCTTTGAGACGTTTATATTAGTCGAGCTAAAAGTGCTCGATAAGCTAAAATAAGTAGCATTCTATGTTTACCTGTTCCATAAAAATTCTGTTGTACTTTCAAATGGAATCATTTAGAATTCTTATGTACAAACAATGCAAGTCATCAAGTCCAATTTTCCATGCTTTACAGAAGATTTAAAGTATGCAAAACAGGCTTTGATCTAGCGTGTAGAAACATCTAGAACTTGCTACCGCATTAAAACTGATCGTGCTTATATGAAAAATATTTTCCGAGCAAAAAGACATAGTGATCAGAAATAAATATGAACTGCCGATCTATGTCAAGATTTCTATGAAGATAAAGAACGAAGAAGTGTTAGTCATCTTCACTAGTAATAATCACTTTGGAAAAGGCACGCAAAAGATCTTTATCATTCCTATTTATCCACTAGAATTATTTTACAAGTACAGATTTAGTCACCAAAATGGCAGGATGTGTGCTACTAGTTCCAAGGATTCTACTATGGTTATGGGTTATATCCAGATAGGACGTCTTCTTTTTTCTTTTCAGCTTATTCCTATCCTCAGGTCTTCCTCCACACAATTTTTCTATCTTCTTCTGAGTCTTCCCCTGGGTCGTTTGTCGTTTACCTGCAGGTTCATCATTCCCCTCAAGAATGCTCCTTTCCCTTCCCATCACGTGCCCATACTACTGTAGTCTGCGTTCTTAAATTTTCTTGGAAACCTCAACTACCCCTGTCAGCTCTACACCACTCGTTCCTTACCCTGTCCCTCCTTTTCTTCCCCATAGACTATCCCAAAATCCTCATTTCCGCTACATCCAAATTCTTTTTCTAAACTTTCTTCACGAGCCATGTCTCACCACCGATTTAAAAATTTATGTATCGCACTGCACCCCGGTAGTTTTTTTCAGTTCATCCAACCTGCTTGAATCCTATAATTTATTTCCCTTTCGAGGTTTCCGCTTCCTGTGATGTATGACCCGAGGTACTTAAAGTCACGTGTCTTTGTCAAGCTTTCCCTCTAACTTCACCTCTCCTGTTTTCCCTTCTCTACAAAACCACTGGTACTCGGTCTTCTTCCTACTTATTTTTAGACCGCCTTCACCGATGGCCTGCTTCCAACTTTCTAGTGTTTCCTCCGCCTTCTTTTGACTCTTCTCCAATATAGCAATGTCGTCGGCCCAAAAGAAGAGATCATTAGTATGCTTCGTCAACGCATTTATCACCAGGTTAAATAGACAAAGATTCGAAGCTGAGCCCTTGTGTAAGGCCACAGTCACGAGGAATCTGTCGGTCACTCCAACACTAGTTCTTAATTTAGTGTGGGCTTCCTCATACATGCGTGTCACCAATCGGGCGTATTTATCTGGGACTCCACGCATCCTTATACACTTCCAGATCTCCTTCTTCCAGATTGGCCATCATCTAGCAAATATAATATTTTGCTAGGCAGTAAATTGACAAAATGTCACAAAACTTTATTCTTGCAGAGTCAAAGTACACCAAAACGAAGGCTTTCAGAATGTTGTCTTATCACAAACTTTATTTAAAAGCAACCTCTGGATAATTCCACAGAAATGGCCAGGTCAACCTAGTTATTTTGGGTGAATCAACTCTTGTTCTCGTATGTTAGAAACGACGAGCGCTATTGAACTGGGGTTCTCTTACATGGTCTAATGTAATAAAACATTATTTCATAAATAATGTCATTTTTCTTCTAGAGAAAGTGTATTACATAAATAATTTCTAAAATCTATACTTAATCTAGAAAAATATTTGTAAAAAGCGGTTTTTTGGTGGGATACGCCGCTTTTGCATAATTAGTTCAATGTTGCAACCTGTCATAATTCTAAAGTATAGATTATAATAGGAAAAAAGAAAGAAACTAGCATAAAATATCTAGAAATGTTTCTTCTTCCTGTAGCGCCATGTGCGTTAAAAAATTGTCATGATCAGTTTGCTCACAAAGACAAAAAGTTCAACTTTTTCTAAAAATAACAAACAATGCAACCAGCATATTGATAGGAATTAAAACGCCCTGTAGGGAAACGCTGGACTAATGCTACTGAATATACAGGGTGTTCCAAAATTCTGTGGATGAAAGATTGCGTCTTCATTTCTGAAAATAGCAAAAAACGTCACAGAACTCCTTCTACTTTTCGAGATTATTTTTAACTATACAGGGTGTTCTCTAAAAATACATACCATATTTGGACTTGAACTTTGATTTTTGCAGTTTAAGAATCATTATTCAAGTTTAACTGAATTATTTTATTATGCAGGGTGATGGGAAAATGTAAATTTAAGTAATCGTGCAATCAGCTTTTGTTTTGATACCACCATACTTGAGCAACTTAAATATGATTTCAAAATTAAATTCTCAAAATAAGTAAATTATATAAATAAAATTGAAAGGAATACCATTTATGTCACTAAAGCTGTTATGACGAACAGAATATTGTTTTTTTTACTACAAAATCAGTTAAAGTGTCCTATTACCGTCTAAAGCACAAAGAAACAGGGAGTTACTGAGATTAGTAATACAAAATGCACTTTTCGCGTTATCTTCCTGCAACTATACTTCGTATAGGTAGTGTATTTTTACGTGAAAATGTTTGTTTTAATTAGCATTTGTTTTAGAGATTCTGTTTCACGAAGAGAAATTTTTAACAAAAGAAACAGAAGTTGTTTATTTTTAATTAGTTCAGATCATGTTTTATAAGGTTTTTTCTTACGTTTACTATCTTGTAATTAATTAAATAAAAGACGAACAACTAAACTACAATAATCTACTAACTAAATAAAATCTGAATTTGTAGTTCTGGTTTTGAGGTTATGTTCTATATTCTCGTGCATAAATAAATAGGAAAAAGTAAAATTTCGTTTTTAAATAAAAAGGAAAGAGAAGTTTCTATTGGTTATACTGAATATATGTACTAAAGCAATTTTGTTGGTGTTTCATGGCACAGCTGGATACTAACCCCAACAGCACTTTCAAATATTGCTAGTGTAGCGATCTCCAGCGACCGCTGAAACTCGAGCAGACTCAATATTTCATTATCATTTTGCAATGGACATCATTTGTCAGTACTCTTTGAGTGTCATAAAATATTTTAGGGCGTTTTGTTTTTCGAATACACTCTCTAATAAAACCTCTCCGAATCATTTAAAATATCGCACATTTTATTTTTTATTTTCTGCGAACGTTAACATTGTTCAATAAAATTTATTGCTTTGTTATTCCGTTATATCGTAAGAATGTCAAAATGTTTTAGAAAACAAACGTATTTCCTCTTGAAATACGTATTTTCTTTATTATTTCTTTTTATATGGATTTACCACAATGTGTTAACTCGCTTTTTTTGGAATTTTCTATAAAGGAACAAATTTCATTAGGAAAAAAGGTTTTTACGTGCCTAAGTACTTAAACGACTTTTTTAAGATATATATTTATAAATGTACCGGACTCTGTAAATGAAATATTTAATAAATTCTCTACTTTCAGATTGGTTTTATTAAGAGACAAATAATTTATTACAATATTGAACTTTGAAGATTTGTCCTTGTCGCTTACTAATAAATGTATAATTACCTATTACGATTATTATTTTCCAATATTAATTAATGTAATTGTAGAAAAATAATACGCTTAGATTATTTTTTGATAGTAGTACTAAGTAGAATAGCAAATATATATATTGCAATGGTAATAAATTTGATAATCATTTGTATTTTAAACTTGTTTCTTAATTGTTCAGAAATTTAATAATCCCTGAAATACAATAAATAAATTAACATTTAAGACACCTTTTTATGTACATTCAAAAACGTCAGTTGGTAATTCCTGAAATCCGTGAAAACTATCCCTGAGAAGGAATTTAAACTTTACGAGAGAATACAAGGATAATTGGTGACAAACACCAATTATTTTAATAGGGTCTGAATGGGTAGTTCACATTCTCTAAAGTTCTGAACGTGGTTTTAATGTTAGTACTACCCCCGCACTAGGATTTCACTATAGAACTTACAGTTCCTTACTTGACCTTCCATGCATCTTTTAGAACACTCAAACGACAAAACACAGAAACTTTTTTTTCTATCCAGAATTTATCCTTTAATTTAAATTTATTCTATGCAAAGACAATCTAAGTCTAGTCCTTTTGAGGTTTTAGTATGTCTTTATTTACTTTATTTGTAATTAGAGTACGACAAAAATAGAACGAGAAGTTTCTTTATAAAAAGGGCACGGAATAGGGGCAACAATAGTAAAAGTTAATTAATTTAAATTCCATCCCTGTTTCCGAGAGTGTTCGTTTTAATAAAATTGTATTCAGGAACGTTGACAGTGCTGAACCTGACACTTCAATAAATGTCTGCATTTCCATATGTGCATGCATTTAATAGTCTCCACACCACATTACGGTTCAGTCAACATTGAGAAGTACCTGCCTAGCAGGATTTGCTTAATTTTTACTGGAAGAGTTTAATAAAGCTCCTGGAAGTAAATCTATTTTTGTGTTTCTTTATTTTACAATTCAAAAAACGAATAACTGATATTACGTAAAGAAAGAGTTAGATATTGTACGTGATGGCTATTATAGCGAATAATAGCAATGTTATGCTGTTAAGCTTTTTAAAAAAAGATGAAAAGTATAGAAAAAAATAATAGTGTACTCTGACAGCACTAATAAGATCGATATTTCGGTTTTTACTCAGGTCTTTTAAGCACAAAACAAAGAAAAATTGCTAAAACTTAAAATTGCATCAAGAATTTATAATTTTTGTAGTAGATACACCATGCTGATTCTGGAATCGTTTTACTTTAGAACATGAGCGATTCAGACCGTCTTAAAGCAGTTTAAGATAGCTTTAAAGTCTTTAATAAAATCGGCATAGTATAGCTACTCACTTTGTCAACCCTACGTGATGCCCTTAATAAATTTTTATTTGGCTTTATTATAACTTAAGTTATTTAGTAACGTGTATTACATAATAATATTATTGATGTCACCCAGTCATATTTTCTGTAAGGAGTAAGATAGTCAGTTCAATTTTGAGAAGGTGATTTGCATATTAAAATTTGTTGCCGTCACATCCTACATAAATTAAATAAACAACGCTGTGTTGAACTAATTAAAAGAATAAACGACTTCTAATTCAAAGCAAGAGAGAAGAAATAAATTTATAAATTTATTCTTTCAAACGTTTAATTTTTATTTGAACTTCACAACAAAATTAAAAAATAAACTGAAGTAGAACAAGATCGATAATAACAAACTTTTGTTCAAAAGTTAATAATCATAACCAGAAGTCATTTAATTTGCAAAAGCAATTTGGAATGTCCCTGGATAAAGAACAATACAATAATAATTCATGTAAGTGTTACAATTAACACCTAAATACAGTTGAACTTTAATTCCCACTAGAGAGTTTACCGATTCGAATAACAATAGCAGTTAAACATGTTAACTTTTGCACTCAACAGTGGTGCACTCTAGGATTGTTATTACAGCTACAATAAACTTCGGATAGAATAAACGTATGTTTTTTATTTTGATAATAACTTTCGATGATGAGCTTTCGCAAACGCTTTACAATTTAATCTTGTTTATCACTTTATCCTAAGTTAGCTTAGGGTATTTGATATCTAATAACAGATGACCTCACTCTTCTAAATTGCAGTTAACGTAAGGCAAACAAGGTGCAATTTAATTTCGCCTGTTTTGACGTCGTACCCAATTCAATCAACAGAACTATCCCAATTTATCCCATTTTGTACATTACAAAACGGTTAAAGTAGATTCAATGCAACGCTACACTAACGCCATTTACATTCAATTAATAAAGTATGTCATCAAATATTCAAACAATTGAAATTCAAAATGTCACAGTATCTGGTTACATTCTTTATGATGAATTGAAACAGAGTCGATTTTAAAATGTCTAGATAATATCGTTACTTTGTTGTTTGATCCGAACAGATTGGATAATATTGTTTTATTTTATCTATTTACAAATGTCTAATCTCTCTGTTAATTAACATTAACTTTAACATTAAATTTGAGCAATCATTAGAAAATTCGTATTACAATGCCGATGACGACGATATTAAAGCGATAAATCTTACTTGGTTTACCTAGAGCGGTGTCGAAAAAAAATATTTTGGTGAGTGCGACGAAAGAGAATTTTAAAAACAATTGAAGAAAATTTTAAATTTCTTTTAATTTTTACATATTAACATTAACTAATTGCCTATTTGCCTTTAATTTTATTCCACAGATGGTCACCTACAGACTGTTGCAGATGATTCTGTCATGCATCTTTTCACGTTTCCAAAATAATCGTCAGAGTATCAAAGGTTATTGCTTTATTGTATCCTGAGGCATTTACAAAAATTGAATTAAGTTAATCAGATCACTCTAAATTCCCATAGATATAATTGTTTCAACAATTGTTTCCATGGTTACTTTGACTAATCAGGTTTAAAATATTTCGTAATATAAAAACTTATTTTTCTATCAATTGTTTGCAAATCGAGTAAAAATTTACCAGTGTGGCTTTTAAGATGGCCAGGTTGAGTGCATAACGGAACAATCTTTATCAATAGCCAAGATTGTGCTGATTTTAAAGAAAATCCAACTTTAAATTTTTTGTTCTTAGGTAAAAGTACAAAAACATCTTCTTTTAGATCATTCTGGTTATCCACGCATTTATTAACTCTACTCTTGCATCCTGCAACTCCTGCAGATCAAAATTATAATGAGGCTTACATAAAAACCAGAAACATCATTGAAAAACGCTTTGAAGTTGTAAAACGGGATTTCCCGTATTAACTTATGGTTTCCGGTTCTTCTCCTTTTTCTTCTCTTTCTTCTTCTTCTTCATTTTACACATTTCTATTCTAGTTCTCTTCTCCAATGTATTCCTTCCGACTTCATCAGAGCTATTTGTGTGCTGACTAGCTCTAAGTTAACCCCTTTTTGGCCTTTTGTAAGAGCAGGATGTCCTTCACGGAGATTATTTGTCTCAAAATCCTAATACTGATATACTAAATCATTTTCTTCTTTCTCTTCATTTTTACCAGTACATGACATATCCATCTTTTATTTATGATCCAGTTATTTCAGCCCTACGAATTTCATATTTCATTATTTTAAATTTTTAGTAAAAGTTTCAGTTGATATGTAGCCTTTCCTTTCTCTCTTCCGTATTCTTCTATTTGACCTAACCATTTATTTCTAGGTCTTCCTCTTCTCGTTCGCTTTGATACTCCCATTTCCATCACGTTCTTCGTCAATCGGCCTTGATTCATTCTTACCATATTGTTGTGTCTTCCTGATCTTTTCTTGTATTGGTTCTTGGTTTACAATCGTTCCTATTTCCTCGTTTCTAACTCTGTCCCATTTGCTTTTCCTTGCTATTGTCCTAAGGTGTTTAACTCAATAGCATTTATCTTTGTCATTTGTTTTTTGTTAAGTGTCCAGTTTTCACTGGCATATGTTATCTTCATTTCCATTCCTATTTCTTTGTCCCAGGATTGTCTTGTTTAGTGCGTAGTATATTTATGTTGATTTATTTCCTCTATTCCTTATTTCTGCGTTCAATTTTCCATCCCAAATATTCATATGTCGTTACCTCTTCTAAGACT
>VTPC01001789.1:158259-187588 GCA_011009095.1 Ignelater luminosus
AAACAGATGTATTCTACCTCTGAACAACATCAGCCGTCAACTCGCTGTTTACCTGACGCTAACGACTTCCAGCAACCACCACGATTACATCTACTGCTGCAGTCATATACCCATAAGTACAATACAAATCACTAACCAAGTGCACTCGACTTACCTACACGTTACCACTCATAATCCACATGCTAGGCTAAAGAAGACGACGGAAAAATTAGACAAAGCCAAAGGAAGAAATTCTAAGTTGTTGCTCACAAGATCTGTTTCAAGAGAACCCCAGTTAGAACCACACTGGATAAATGAATGCGTAGTTAGCAAGTTTTCTATCCCGCATTCTAATTGGTGTGGTAACTGCATTACAACGCAGGCATCCGGCTGGACATCGTTTTAGTTTTGCAACCTGACGAACTTCTATACCTTAGAAAGAAGCTGGACTATTGTTGAATTCTAACGTTTATTTTAACTTTCATGATGTGTAGTGCGGTCTTGAAAAGAGCTGTTTGGTACGAAAAGCTCTATTTTACCACCAAACAACATCAGCTTTCAACCGGCTCGCAAGCTTTTTAGCTGCCAGCAACTAGAACGATTACATCAACAGTTACCTAAACATTAGCACTTATAATTAACACATTCGGCTGAAGATAAGTCGTTAGACAATCTTTAGACATATATAATGTCTATGACGAAGCAAAATAGACAAATCGAAGGGAAAATGACTACAAAGCAATGATTTCTCACAAGATTCATCTCAAAAGATTCGCAATTAGAATTACATTAGGTCAGTTTGATTCTATCCGCTTACTCTATTGATGTTGTTATTTTATACACAAGTAGGAAGATTTACGGACTCCAAGGTACAAACAATAATAATAGAAAGAAGGGATTAATAAAACATGATAATGAATTTCCAAAACCGATTCAATAATATTTTGAAAACATCTGAAGACATGTGCAAGGAGAGGATAACAAGCCAAAGGCAGATGGTAAATCTTCAAAGTAAGTAATTTCAATGTATGATTTTGGAGAGCTGAAATTTTAGGATTTTGAGATTTAAAAGGGTAAGCAAAAATGACTTACAACTATATAAGTGTACAAGTACATTGCCTTATCATTTGTTCCAGATGGGATCAAACAGATGTGAATTAAATAGGACGATGACCAACGACAATAAAATAAAAGTTTCTTAGGTGAAATGCTTGAAAAGGTCATTCTTAGGTAGTTCACGGTAGAAGAAAAACGGAGACAACTGTTTCGTTGCCCCGTAGTTACCGGAGGACGTTACCATGTGCGGTAGCCGTTTCCAAAAAACGAGCAGACCGTACCTAAAAAAGTTTCTCTTTTTCTTTCTTCAGTAGTACTGATTCTATTTAAACCTTTACTTGTTAAAATTGTGCTAATTCCGTTTTAAAGACTTTTTCTAGATTTCTTCTCTAAATTATGCCAATTAAATCTTGGCCTACCATTTCAATAGAGGGCCTTACTGTACTTTCAATAATAATCATCAGAAACCTGAACTTGTCTACAATTCAGTTAGTTATTGTAATTTGACAAAATGAATCGTCTTCACAAGGCAAAAGAATGAGCTTAGACAAGTAAGCAAACGCGACTGTTAAAGTACCACAAATAACCCTGACTAATTACATAGCCTGCTAGCCACAAAGTATTATGAATTTTTACTAAATGTCAGGAGTAATGTCATCTTTGAATACAGCAAATGCAATCATCTAAAATGGACTATGTTTGGTTTTCTCGTAGTAACAAAATCAAAGGTAAGTTTACACTTTAAACCATGTCAAAGGCGATGGAATCAACACACTTATTAATCACGCCGTTAAGTGTTTTCAAAATTTCCTTTTCTTTTTCTCAGAAGTATCTTAAACTTTTTGCTCTAGATATATTTGAGTTATACATGACCTTGTGTTGAACACATTGTGTTTTAGGCTTATATATTGTTATCTTGTTTTTGTCATCTTCCTGTTTCAGTTCACTTTAGATTTCAGTTTCTGTGTTTGCAATTTTGTAGCTACCCTTTTAGTTGCAGTATCTGATATCAAGACAAGTCTTTACCGTTTCAGAAAAGATTTATAAAGTCTTCAACAGACTAGAATACTCTGCAAATGTGTCTTGAATATAAAAATAACGACATTTGTTTTTACAAATCGGGTAAAGTTTTATTAAAAAGTGTGCACCCTAATAAATAAAGTTGTCTAAAATAAAGAAAGAATGAAAAGAACACACAGGGAAAATGGTTGTAAAATAACAATCAGTCACTAATAACCCTTAAGAGATCGAAAACGATAACAAGCAAAAGAAATATAAATTTGTCGTACCGTTGTCGCCTTTGAAAAGGGTATTTGGTATTTTTTAAAAGCTCTCGACTTTTTTTCTGTTTTTATCTGTAATCTGTGAACCTTTTTTAATGAACCTAAAAAAATATTTTTCAGTTGAAAGTGGAAAAAGAACTGCAGAAGAAGGAACATCTGTGATTTCACATCTTAAATATTTCATTTTAATTAATTTTCGTTTAAGTAATCATCCGAACAACAAAAAGGAGCATTATTGTAAAAATAAAAGCATCTTGGAGTTGGTTAAATAAATTAATTATCTTCAAAAAGTGGAAATCAATATTTTAACTGAAAATAGAACTTAAAAGGGAGGAAAGGGAAATGTAATCATCGAAGTCAACGCGTACCTGTAAATGCTTGGCTGGTCAATCCAATCAACGGGGAGTTCTATATAATGCATAACACTTCTTGTTTTCAGAGAGGCAAACATAAAATGGAGGGGTTTTCATAAACAGCGCCGGTTTTAAATGAGATTTGTGTTACTGCCGGAGTTTTTTCATACACACACACAGAAGAGAAAAAAACAACTTTTAGAAAACTTTGCGTGTCTGAATAAAACGATTTTACGACTTTATACATGCACCCAAAAAACCTTAGTAAACCTTAACTTCTTTGTTATGTAAAAATGTACGGATCTTTTCTTTACCAAAAATATTAAAAGTCGATGAAAGGCATGGAGAACAAAATTTTTTCTTATATAAATATAAAGGAAATTTTCGTCAGATCAAATTTTATTACAAATTTTTTGATTTTATACGTTTAAAATGAGTTTATGTAGATTTGTGTGGTACAGGGTTGTACTGAATTAATAAGTGATAAAACTTAGATTTTTGGAACTGATTTATTTGAAGGTAAATGTTCTGTTAAACAGTATCGTAATTTCTGAAAAATGACAGATCAGGAGGAACCATAAATTGTTCTGGAAATGGCTTGGTGGTTGAACGTAAACGTAAATTTTATTTTTGTAATTCGAGGTAATTTCAAACAGTCATTTGTTTTCAATAAATTACCAGTATGATAAAATGTAGCTTTAATAGTACCCACGGAATACCTTCATTAATCTTCCTAACTGGTTTTAAAATATGGGATAAACAATTCAATACCATTAATGGTAGCTCTGAAAATACGTTTAATTAGTAGATATAATTTGGAACAAACGTAAAAGTAATTAAGTAATTTAAGCTACTACTTTCTCATAAAATTATATCTGTAGTGATGATCTAGAATGTAAAGCAAAACTTTTGATATTTATTTCTAATTTCTGAAGAAGAGTTCGCTCGATTGTCTAAAATATTGCTTAAGATCTCCATAGCCTTAAAAAGATTTTAAAAATCAAAAACCTATAAGACAATATTAAAAAAAAATTAATAAGAAAATTCTAAACTGTATCCTGTCTTTTATATGACACAACTAAAATAAGTTTAGCTCCTCCACTACTCTTATTTACACTAATTAGTACTTTATCATGTAATTTGCAGTCAACAGATTATACTGTCTAAATTGGGAGTTTCTTGCAGTGAATTCAGAATTGGAAGATAAGGTTTAAGAAAAACGAATGAACGTTTTAAAATTGTTAATCCTAAAAATTGAAATTAACTTGGAAAGAATTAAGTCCATTCCTAATAACTACTTACTATATACTTAGTATTTTTAATACTATTGTTACCTAATATAAAGAAGAATTTAAAAATATTAGAGCTTTAACAATTAAAAGCCTGTACAGACTAACTTGAAGCTCAATACAATTAGAGCACTTATCTCTCTCAGTAGTTGTAGATTCTGAAAACTAAAGAAAATTCAAGAGGTTCAATTACTTTATCAAAGAAAATTAGTAATGTTAATTATAACTGCGTAGGACTCGACAAAGTTAAAAGAGGAAGCGCGTCGTATATCCTGTAGCGGGTAAAGTTAAAATTAAATATTTAATGTTTGTTAATTACAACTTTATTAGCACAAGAACTAATAATTTGTGTTTATAACAGAGTTACCATCTTATTTATCTACTATAAGAACTAAACTAGTAATTACTAAAGTATAAATGATAAGCTCTACAATAATTTAATTATTAACAAATTAAGAAATTATTTATTAGACGGTAGCACTAATCTTTTCCAATTTAAGTGCCTCGAGTTTCTTATACAGTCTAAAAAGTGTACATGCGGCAATAATACAATTAAAAGGCTAATACGCACGCATTAGAGAAACAAAAGAAAATTTTATTTAATTATCTCCACATCTTGATTTATTACGACATTAGGACCCTTGATATCTACCGCTACTAAGGGACACAAATCTCCCCAGAAATCACTTGCATCTGCTGTTAAATGTGGGCAAAACCCTTTTGCTGCGTAAAATAACGTATCTGTATTTTCTGCGTATAAAGTTAAATTGAAATATGAAAATATTACAGCACATTTAAGCTTCTGAAATAAATATTTTTCTTTGGAAATCTATACAATCTAAAGGAAGAAAATAGATGAGAAATTATTACTCTTAACTAGCTACAGAATTTTACACCTTTTTTAATTGTTGTGTTTGCATCTTACTTAATGTTTGCTATCCATATATTTAAATAATTTAAAGAATTGTAAATCAATATATCAATATACAGCACTGAAATCTTGCAAACTGGGAAAAACGTAAAGCTCTCTCCGATTTCAATCAGTGAGGTACAATTTATTTGCTTTAAAGAAATCTGTCCACAGGCATTCGGTTGGACATCTTTTCAACGTCCGAAGAACGCCCATGTCTCGCTTACAGCTGCCTCTGTCATCATAATATTGTCAGCCACTGATTCTCTTATAACTCCACAGCCTGCGCATGTGAAAGTGTGGTCTTGAAAAGAGTTGATTTGTATTTGCCAACTATATGTCAATAATCATCAACGCCAACTGCTGTTTAGTTTTAGTTTTTTCGTCCTTGGTCCCTTCTCGAGTTCACTTTACGTTGCGGAAACGTAGGCACCCGGGTTCAACAAGTTATCCTTTGGGTGCGCTGCCCGGCGTACGTCTTTGCCCCAAGGAAAAGCGGGACTATTGGCGTTAAAGCTATGCTTTCTTACCTTGCCGTACTACCCGCTTTCCAAACACTTTCCGGGACATGGAACTAGTAAGATCGCGACTCTGGAGTGTCTTTCCACCACGGTCATCATTTGTTGCTACCGTTCGCTGTCAAACTTTATCTCCACAAGACGAACGTATGGAGGTAAAAGTTTTATTTTACGCTTTCATAGAAACATTTTCCAAGGTTTTGCAATAAAAATTGGTTATCTGTATTTTTATTTTAAATTATTACAATATAAAATTTTTTATCATTAGAGTGTCAACAACAATAACAAAATTTAAAATTTGTTTGGACGACAATGACAGATATTGCTCCTGTCACGGGTGTTATGTAGAGCCTAACCTTCAATACGGGTACAACCGTGCCGACGACTAACAACAAGTACCATGTATTAACCACCTACCACCGTGCTGCGCTCCCCACCACATCCATCGGAATACCGATACTCTAATCTATTCAGCGCAACGTCTACCAACATCTAGCATCCATCTACGGGTGGAAAAGGGTAGTACTTTCCAATTCTTAACAAAACCAGAGCGATGATATTGAGTATGTACGTCCATCCTTCAAGTCACTAGCGTTATCTTTTGTCTTCAACACCAACTGTTAGCTTTACTCAACAGTTACGTGACATCGACAATCACAGTTTTAACATACTTCTTCAGTCCCCAGTACATTAAGAACAGCATACGACGTTAGAAAAAAAGTAATCGCATGCAGCTAATTAGCCTAGGCGTTATCACTAAAATGGTTACAAAAGGTGCAAGGAGCGGGACACAACTGTAAACATCAATTAAAGAAATTTAGCTTTCTGCAGCTCTTGTAACATTCAACAGTTTATAGTCTTAATGTATTGTGCAAAGAAAGCTTAGGAATATTTTACCATTTATTCTAATGGATGTTTGGAAATGACTGCATGACTATCTAGCATGCTTAGTGATGCAAAGTTTACAAAAATAATTGTTTAGCAACTTTATTATCTGTATCAAAAGCAGGAGGGGCAGAAATAAAGCAAATCTACTTAACACCAGAACGCCAAAAATGATCAAAGTGGTCGTTTATGATTTATGAATTTCTAGCTCGTCAAACTTCCACCTCTTAAGCTACCATACTGGCAGTTTCTGACTCTTTATAACTTATTATATGCTTCTGTTTCTCAATGGCAATCTAACTCTTATTAGTGGTTTTCTGTATGGACACGTAAAGACAACGCAGATATCATTCTTTTTGCATCAATTATTTCAAGATTCATCTTGTCTAAACTTTTTACTTCAGATGTGCAACATCCCTAAAAATCAACTCAAATAAGTAAGGCTATTTTAATTATTCTAAATAATATTTTAATATTTTCTAATCCCGTTTATATAAAATTTCAAATATGTTCTGAATTTTCTTCTGCCTCCAAATTATAGATCAAGCTGTCGACATTGCTTTCTTATTCCCGAAAGGAACTGGTGGTGTTTTAAAAAAGAATATTCTTTTTTAGTTGGAGTTAGAAAATATAAATTTTTAAGAGAGAAGTGTTACATGACAGCACTCATTTAGCGGCTTCGCTTAGAAATGGACGTGGAACGTCAATTTAATGATCGTGGAACGTCAATTTAATGATCGTGAGGTTGTCTTGAAAACGGTAGGGTTTCTGGTACTGTTTTATTCTGAACTGTTCAGTGCTTTGGCAGCACGTCTATGGAAAATATTGCTCTGATAGTTGTTCTAACCACCAAGAAAAATTACTAAAAAAATTAGTGACCAAAAGTTGGGCTCAGCCGTAACGCATTTCCCATATTTTTCTATTTTCAGAAAATTTTCAGAAGCTATAAGAGAATTTTAAAATACGAAAGAATTGAATTTTTGTTTATCACTCAAACAAAATAAAAGCTATCGAGTTTTTGTATTTATTGTTAAATTCTTCTCAAGAAATTAAGCCAATAATGTACAATGCCTAGCAGAAATCAATGCCTCGATAATATTAATAAAAAGGTTCTGTGCAAAATAAGTAATTTGAGCATGAGCATTTTCAAAGACTGACGTAGCATATATTGTATTTTCTCAAGTAGGAACAATTCCTGACTTAAATCTTTTACGTTATTTACAGGACGCAAATACGTAAAAGTTCTTAAATAACTTCACAGAGAAAGATCGAGAGAATTGAGATCAGGAAGTCTTGCCGACCTTAAGAACGGACTTCCACATCCTATCCACTTTTCACCATAGGTATGAATCGAGAATATTAAGAAAGAAATAAACTAGATTCCCGTTGTACATAAACCACATTCGTTTGAATAAATATGACTCTACCTTCATAATAGTACAAGTTTAGGGCTTGCGCCAGTCGGGCATGAAGTGGATAAAGTAACTGGTTATAAAGAATTTTCCAAGTTAGGGAAAAGCTGATACCTTCATTACCTAATATATTCTTTTCATACTAGTCTTTGGATCTTCTTCCAGATAGTAACTTGCAGTTAAAGCATTTCCATTCTTTTAACACCCTGTATAATTAATTCTTAATAAATGTCAACCACATCCTATTTATTTATTGAAAACAATTAAATGCCATCGAACATAATATACATAGAAATAGAAAGTTACACCCTTATTGAAGACAGCAGTTTTACGTGCACAACTGTAAATTTTACGTTATGCTCTTGCGCATGCAATTTATAAAATCATGATTTATAGCAGAAGTTTATACACAAAATTTAGGATTTTTTTCAAATCGATTACAGCTAATTTGCATTTGAAATAATTTCAACTAAAATAAATCAAATCTTTCTGATTCGCCAAATACAGTGATATTATCTAGAAAACTTTTTATTTAATTTTATTAAGGTTTTACTTTCTGAATTCACGACTAAATTAGTACCACTTTTTTGCACACTCTGTATATTATGTGTTGAAATCAGACTATTACATTGAGGGCAATTCTGAAACGTAACAGTGATTAATGCAAAGATTTCATATAATATGTACGCAACAGACACAAACCTGACATTAATTAGGAATTGTGCCATTGATTATTTTTTATATACATGGTGTCTTGTCTTTTATTTATACACCTCTTCCTTGCTTATTATTAAATTTATATCAAATTTTTAAAAGACTGTCACATTTTTAAAACAATTTTCTTGTACAATACCAGTCTACAGCAAATACAAGACAACTTAAAATGTTATTTTCCAAGACTTTTTCATTTTAGAGACGTGTAAGGGTGTGTGTGTGAGTGTAAACAAAAGTAGCATATAGAAAAAGGAGAACCTCACAAGAAAGAAGAACTAAAACCAAACTAAGTTGAAAAAGTTAAGATTTGTTAAGAATTCGATTTTAACGTAGGCAAAAAGCGTTCATATTTTTATTCGATTTTCAACGACAGAAAAAAAGTTTAGTTTTCTTCTGGAACGCGATATTTGCGTCTGAATGTTCCTTCTGTGTACAAACACTGATCCGATTTTTTCCAATTCTATGTATTCTCGGGGTTCGGCGCGATATTTTATATTGATACGGTTGACCCTGTTTGACGTGTATGTTATTGACATGTGACTGGGCTGCGAGATTTGATTGTATCTGTTATGGTGGGTGGCATTGAAGGGATTCTATTTCATGTTACAAGCCCCTGGGGAAGTGAGAAATAAAGTTGGACTTGAGATGATGGCGGAAAACGGAAAGTGAAATGTTGAAATTGTGCATATTGGTTGAAACCGTGTTGGGATACCTAGGAAATCTATTCTGCTCCGATCACATCAAAGAATTCATTTATAATTGTAACAAGAGCAAGGATAATAATGATAAAGATGATATGATATGATACAACTTCCGGGACATTTCCTTAAAGTGAAGAGGACTACTAAAAGCACGCATGATTGCATGAATTTAATATAATAAATTTGACTGTTTCATTTCCCCCCTTTATTCGTTGGTATTTGGAGCGGATTCACGAGTCTACAACTTCAAGAGTTTATTGCAGAAATTTGCATGGAATCCAAATTCATGTAAGATATTTAAGTTTTAGAACCTAAGCTGCTGACATGTTTAATAGTTTGATTTCGATTTAAATCTCCTAATTTAAACAGAACCAGAATCTTCTCACAGAATCTCAAATTTCCTTTTGTAGTTATTTTAAGTTATGCACAATCTAGTTCTAGATAAGCAACATTATTATTTACATAAATATCTTTATGCCTCAATTGTTCAGAATTATTATACAATAATTAATTATTATCGAGAATATTTTTTAGAGATTTATCAATAAAAAAGCTTTTTCCTTATCGAAAGATTGTGTCAAATTCTTTCCGATCTAAATCTGTTTTCTTTTTAAACAGTTACAACTGAAACTGAAAGATCGTCATTATCGTTTAATATTTCATAAAAGTATTCCCAGTAGCCAAGATTGTCTTTTATTGCATGATAAGTATCAAGCTTATTTAAACTGTCTTGTAAAATGCTTTCGTGCTATATACTTACATATGGTTCCTTCCTGCAATACTCATCTCTCAAGGCATTTAATTTTTATCAACTGCAGCCTGTAACAACAGAAATATATTTTATAAAATGATAAACATCACATCTACAGATAAAAACAAATTGAAAGCATCAGCTGCCCATTAATAAATATTTGAATCCAAGGAAAGCATCTCTCAGCTCAAAAACAGCTCAACTAGTAAGCAACATTTCCTCTTTCATTGAAATTCAGTTGATAAAAATTCGAATGTAATCAAATTCTTAACCAGTAACTGTCGTGTTCACATCAATTGAGTTAGCTATAATCTATTCTTTTTTTTTATAATCGTTTTGGAATCTAATCCTATCTACACTAATTAGACTTTAGGTAATTTTATTGTGATTTGTGTTTTACAGTTCACATTGTTTAAACTGAATAGTTCTTGAGAGTTTATTCAAGATTTAAGCGACAAGGTTTAAAGAGATCAAAAACAAAGTTAACTTGTGACTCACTTCATTCTAATAGCTACTTTTTATTACATTGGTATAACTTTGTAGCAAAATCTGAAAAGTAGTTCTACTTTATAAATTAGTAAAATTGATTACTGTACTTCCTGTACAGTACTTTTAAAACTTCAACATGTTTGTTGTCTTCTTTTCGCTTTTGATATTTTCCTTAAGCATAATTTGTAGGATACAAAGAACTCTATTTTGTTTTTTCGCCCTGTCTATTACTTAAGAATTCCAAAAGTATATGTATTTTTCAGAAAAATTTCAAAAAAGGGTACACTCCTTCTGAGGTGAAATTCAGATCACAAACAGACTTCTTCCTCTGTCAAAAACAATAGATTAAACTGACAGTGTTTGAAATACCACCATCAAGCTCAGGCAGCACCTCTCTTCGTTATGTCTAGTTGTCCAGTTCAACATTCGAGAGAGGGTTCTTATAATGCGCTCCCAATATTTCAAATTTTGCCTGAATTGCGTACATTTTTAGAATTCTTACAAATTAATGCGTGCAGCCTAGCTTCAGATATCTCTAGCAAAAGATTAAGAGTTGTGTTATTGCGCTAAATAAATTCTTTCCCTTATATTTTGCTGTCTTTTCAAACGTAACGTAAAACTAAAAGAGTTGGTTTTAAAATTCAAAATACCAGAATCTTATTTTAAAACAACCCAGACGATAAGAGTTTTTTCGACAAGATTTGAGGTTGTCGGTCTAAGAAAACGGAAAATTTAAAACGCGATGCCTAGACAAGAATTTTAGATCGAGCTACTACGTGGTCCTCTTTAAAACTCTGAGTTAAACCATCAAACACAGCTATCGATCTCTCTAAGACCACGTCCAAATATTGACTACCAAAGATTTTGCAATTTGTGATCGTTTTCAATAGTCTTGTCAGTATGTCTTGAATTAGTTTTTACAGGGCTAATGTTTCTTGTTTCCAAGTTAATAAAGAAACCCAGAAGAACTAATTAATTATTTTCACTAATTACAGTTTATTAGAACGGAAAGCATGGAGATAGTTGCCCTGGCAACAATACAGTTTTCAGAGCAGACACTGTTTTCAACAAGCCATCAAAAAAGTTTGCAACAGACGTAGACGGAGAGATAGAACTTTCAATAGCTTGCTAATGACTAGCATACAATGTCTACTTTCATAAATCTGTTTCAGGAGTTATTCTCTTACTCATAAGATTTGAAATGCCAGAAGAAGGACTAGATCATCTTCCCCATGACTTAACGTTTGCTATGATCATCCTACCAATAAATAATCAAATGCAGAAAGATCTACTCAATTTGCTAAACACCAAGATTTCTATAGCAAAAACTAAGTCCAACTGATGTTCAACATTTTAGACAACTTAAATAGCTCTTTTCACAAACCGCCACTGGCTTTAAAACACATACAAAACATGTACATTAACAACCTTTGTCAATCATTTAAGCAGCTCGTTCTGTTATACAATGAGTAACTATTTCTTGATCAATATCCAGTTTTATTTGAAAAATGCAGAACAGTTTTGATCCTTAAAAAAGGTGGTACAGCTAACAAAAGTAACTGCAAAACCAATTACACTGAGGCGCATTTAATTAGACTACTGTGCACACAATCCTACCAAATGCTCTTGCACATAACCATATGTACCTATGCAAAGTTTTAGACTTCATTGTCATACTACAACTTCTTATCGCAACTTAACTACTAATGAAACTTCTATGGCCAAAAAAATTGATTAGAGACATCCCATATTTTATTCTTTGTTCAGCTTGGTTTGCTGGTTTGGAATTCTATTTTTAATCAACTTTGTAATTGTTTCAAGTGATTCCACACTTGCAGTTAATTATTATAATACAATATCTAATTATGCGCTTTATAGCCAGGTTTCGAATACTTTCGGTAAAGCAAGCTTTCTCTTAAATCAATCTAGAAGGTAAAATGACGGAGAACCATAAGCAGAAAAGCTCGCAGCAATGAACTGATGATAGATATCGAGTTAATAAATCCAGCCGTCAGTTGTGATATTGGTTTGTAAGATCAGTTGGTGGATGAGGTGGCGATGGCATCTAGATGAGTTTCAGTATAGAACAATGCAATGTCGTACAGCTGGACGAAGCATTGGTGGGCATGGTGGTGGCTTTGGTGGTTACAGTTACAGTACTGGTCTTATCCCAAGACGTTCTCACTGCGCACTTCCTCAAAAGCGCGACAGCTGACTTAGCGGCTGTAGACATCATTATTCAATCAAATTCATGTGGCGAAACTTTGGACATGCCCAGGCTCGTCGGTCAAGGTACCAAAGTGCAAGTTGAGATAGCTTGCAGATCGGGCTCAAATCTCCAATCAGAATGAGTACATGAATCCAAATGAGCAAAAGATACCGATCAGCCTGCACTCACTATTCGCGTATGCGGAAGTTCCCTCAAAGTGAGGGAAACCAGAAAGTAAAAAAATCTTTGTCGGATGCAGAGGATTCATGATAAAAATATGAATAACAGATGGTGCACGTATAATACAAGATCAGGCAACATCTAAGACGTTGTTTTAAGAATTAGTAGTGTCGTCACTAAGTGAAGAAAACATCCAGCCTTACACAACAATGAAGGAGTTTGGAAAATGTTTAGTTTAGATGACCAAAACAATGTTGATGGGCAAGACTATGTTGATAAAGACAGTAGACGGCACCTACTGATAGCAGAGCTGCTCTTGTGATAGCTGTGGAGATACTTGAATGGCCTGGGCTTTCCAACCTAGAAAGCGTTTGAAGCATGGTGGAGAGAACTTCGGTCGACCAAAGAGGCTAACCTTTAGTCACAGTGGTGGGTCACTCCAATAAAAATTCTTTACCAACACGTTTTCACTTTTCTCCACACAAGTTTCTGACTCTGAAGAGAGGAAGATTCTGATTTTGTAGACTTTTAGGAGAATTCTTTATCTGTCTTTCTTTCTAGCAGCATCGCATTGGTTGGATGAATTTTACCGAAATCTAATTGGATTCAAATATTCTTTCTAAGTTTAGCGACCTTTTATTAAGAAACAGTCACTTTTTGGAAATTTATAGATCTTGAACAGACAACTTGCAAACATCCACATTATAGAATGGCTTTGGGCAAGGTACGTAATTGTCAACAAAAGGTAGCTAGATAGACTTTATAAAATTAATTCAACTTAATCAAAACGTCCATCCTTAAGACCTTGAGTGACGCTTATAATAGCAAAGTTCTAAAGTATCGTTCAAGAGGAAACTGAATCGCTTTTTCATGATTCATTGATTTGGCTTTGTTGCAAGAAAATCAGGTTCAACATTTGGAATCGCGACAGCTTCCGAAGGATATTCAACCTTTTTAAGAAAATTTATCAAGTGATAACTGAGCTAAAGTCTGTTCCCCTATTCCTTTAAACGTTCTTTTGGCGCTGATACCCTAACTGCAGCTTGTTTGTCAGTGCACAACGTATACCAATTTTCATTGTGTATCACGTAATTGACCAACTTGTCACCATTAATTTTCTTTATTGAAGTATTTGGAATTTTATTTCAATACAGCTCCAATGTTAAAATACTAGTGAGGTTAAATCTGTCGAAGGTCCTGTATTCAACGTGTGACTGGAATCGAAAGACTTTCACGTGTAGAAAAAAGAGAATAGTTTGAATTTTGTTATTATTATTACGTGTTGTCCTCCCTTGAAAAACTGTAGCTAGCCACTACTGATTACGAGCATCATCGTAATAACAAACTTTATCTCTTGTTGGATCAATTTGGAATTTTTGAACAAATATGTTTTTCTTTCTTATAATTAAAATGCACATTTGATGAGCAATTTATTGTTTTTACCTACATGAGAATGGTAAAAGTTTTAAAATAGAGACTCTTAGGGTTATAAAAATATTCTTTACGTGAAATTACCAGTTGAATACCCGTAAAATCCAAAAGCATTTTCCAATAAATATGTCAGAAGGGTAAATAATGCAACGTAATGCTAAAATGTTTTCCCAAGAAATTTCTTAGGGTTGCATAATAATCAAAGGGCCATTAGAAGGGTCTCTTGTATTTTAGATGCAGGGTTATGCAGCGTCGTGTAGTAGAAAGTGCCGACGGCGTCGAACGGCAAAAGAGAGGGCGCTTCAAGTTGTCAATCAGTGACACATTTTCAAAACATTCACTGCCGCAGAATGACAAGCTAATTACGGCTTGTTATTTTACCGTTCAATGACTAACGAGTGTCGTTGTCACTCAATATCATATTATACCACCCTCCCGCAGCATTTGCAGTATTGAAAATTTGTTCCAATACCTCTTTTTTCTATGCTCGAAGATATTGATCCTTAAATTATTTTGTAACGACGAGATGATCGGCGTTTATTAACTTCAAACCATAATAATATTCAGGAACGGTAGAAATCCGAATAGTAATTAGTTATTACAATAATATAGTTAAGGTGTAATACGTTACACTAGAATAATTTTAACCTTTAATAAGTTAATTTGCATTTTCCTCTTGGTACATTTGTTTTGAACGCAAGACTTTACAGAGAAATTTTTGCAAATAACAATTTGGCTTAATGACTTCTGCTCCTGGAATAATCATAACAATAATTTATACAAATCTAACTTTATAAACAAGGGAAAAACAAGGGGATAAAACACATATAACCCTATTGTTTTTAGTGGATTTGGAAGTTTCCATTTTGATACCCTACAAATATGGACCACAATTATTTACTTTCTTGCTTAGAAACGTGGACGTATTATTATAAAGCGTGATCAAAGGGACTTTGAGAAAAAAAGAGAGAGAAAGATAATGAAAACATTTTACCCGATTATCACAGTAGTATGTCTAGCTAGACTGTAATGGTTCAAATTCAAAAGGGTTTTATACAAAATATCTTCATGAAGCTAACGGGGAATTTAATTTTTATACAAGCCTTTATTTGTATGTTTGCGTTTGCGTTTATTATCTAAACTTGTTAATGGAAGTACAATTTAAAATTATTGTTAGTCTACAAGAAAGTTAAGAGAATTGTGGTAATTTAAACAAATTCAGCTTGCAGAAAATTATTCAGAGTAATAATAGATGCAAAAACAATGTTTAGGTAGTCGGTTGAAGTTTTAAATGAAAACTAAAAAGGAAAAGCAGTTTAATTGCTATTTAAGGAAATAATAATGAACTTTCAAATCTTTGAAAACAAAATACAGAATTAGTCTTTTAATATTACTCCTATCGTTTTTTATTTTGTAACTTTAATAAAGAGGAAAAATGAAGAATTTAGTGTTTAAACTTTTAGTTAGTGCTAAAAGTAGTCTACCACAAGAAATTAAGGTGTCTTGATGAAAGAACCTTTTGCAGGGCAAGAAATTTGTGTAGCACTTATTTAATCATTAAAAGATGATGGACGTGAAATGGACTTCTTGAGATACCTGCCAAGTAGTAAGAAAATTTCTGTGTGAACTTAATTGACTTATTTTTATGTTGCTTTTTACTTTAATGCTTTCCTAAGAATACTTAATATAGTCATAAAAATAAAACCAGGACGCAAGGTTTCAAGGGGGAATTTATGTTAAAGTATGTATGTATCTGGAAAAACGGCAGGTGCAATATACAAGATGTTTTGAAAACGGGCATTTTGTGTTTGTGTTTTTCTTTTGTTGGTATGCTTATAAGCAAAATGATTGAAGCTCCTTTTTGTTCCTTTGTGTCTTTAAGATTTCTTTAGGTGTTATGGTCGTTTGGGAGACGTTTTGCTCTGTTTTTACTTCGCCTTGTCTCTACCTTTGTTGTTGCGCTACTTGCCTTGGATATTCCACGGCCATTCATTTCTACAGGGTGGTCCATTCGGTAGCGGAATTTTAAAATTGCCGCCATTCGCAAACCACTCAACCAAATGACGTCATTTTTTGTAGGCATACTCACAAAGGTCTGGGGTTTTGTTGACAAATGTTTTGATCACAATAATGGCAACCTCGAAAACAACCTATTCGTTGGAACAAAGACTGACATTGGTACGGCTCTGGTACCAAAATGGACAGAGTCCGGCGGCAACCCTGAGAGCCTTTAGGAGCGAGGTGGACAGACATTCGACCCTTAAAGTGGAAACCATCTCAAAGTGAGTAGTTAAAAATCTAGGCAAAAATTAAATTTTTACTCAATATTTTAAAAATTAATTAATTGATTTCTTACAAAAACAACAATAGATTGATGGCCAAGTTTAAGAGGACCGGAAGTGTGTTGGATGACAAGGTAGGAATGGCCACCAAAGAGTTCACTGTCCGAATAGAAGAGAATGTGAAGCAGTTCGAAGAAGAGGCCGGTCCGTCGACACGAAGAGCCGCACAGATATTGGACATTTCGAAATCCAGTGTTCTAAGGATCCTCCATCAGGACCTGGAGTGGTTCCCGTATAAGATACAGATTGTGCAAGCTCTGAGCCCTCGAAGTGTGACCCAAAGATTCGATTTCGCCAATGAAGTCCTCGACCGCATCAAGAATGACAAAATGGATGTAAAGATGATTCACTTCACTGATGGATGCCATTTCCATCTCAATGGCTATGTTAACAAACAGAATTATCGTCATTGGGGCAGTGAACAGTCGCATTTCACTGTTGCGATCCGACTCCACTCTCAGCGAGTAACTGTCTGGTGTTCTGTGACTGCCAAAAACATATTCGGTCCGATATTCTTGGACACCAATGTGACTGCAGGACCAAATTCTGAAGGAATTCATCAAAAAGGCCAGGCTCAATCGGGTGGTCAACAATTATTGGTTTCAACAGGACGGTTCGAGACCTCATCGAACCCAGGAAGTTTTCGACTGTCTCAAGGAAGAGTTCGAAGAGAGAATCATTGGATTAGATGCACCCCAAAAGACCGAAGGAGGCGTAGACTGGCCACCCTATTCTCCCGATCTCAATGTCTGCGATTTCTTTCTCGGGGGTTATGTCAAGGATAGAGTCTACAAGAACAACCCTAAGACTATAGAAGAGCTCAAAAAGAACATCACATCATCAAAGGCATTACACGCGAAGTTCTGGAGAGGTCAACCGAGGCCTTCGAAACAAGGTTCCGCCACATTGTGACCAGCGAGGGTTCACACTTCAAAAACTTAATTCACTAAACCCCAAACATTTAGCTTCAGAATAAAAAAAGAATTTCATTTTTATCTCTTGTAGTTTTTTATAATCGATTTTTCAAAATTCCGCTACCGAATGGACAACCCAGTAGATTTTCTTCAACTTGATCGTTTTGCTAGCTTTCCAGTTTTCTTCTTGCGTCATCCTTTACTACGCCAAGCTATTATTATCCGTTCATTCTGCACAAGATATTTTGATTCTTTTACCGACCAATTCAAATACTAAGAGGTTGTTTGTAGATTTGAAAAAGACTTGTAATGTCTTGTGGGTGGCATTGTGATATTGCTGCATCCTGATACGATTGTTTACAGACTTATCTGACACCTATCTATATGAATTTAGATGATAGATGATGATTTGCTGTTTCAATGGAATTCTTTAAATGCAAAAATCAAAAAACAAGGGCAACAGTTAAGAATTGTCAGTTTCATTAAATGCTACTCCCGTAGCTCCATCCCTACTGGTTGTTTAATTTAATTAGAAGGCACCGCTATGGTTCCCAACTGCTTCTAAGCATCTCAGTTCAGATAAGACAACTAGGCATAAAACATTTATTTTTATTATTTTTATGTTGGAGTTAACGAAAATAGAATTATTTCAATTCAAAATAATGATAGTGAGTTTAAACTACTAGTTTGAATAGTAATTTACATAATATATCTAACGTATGTACCCAGTGAAGAACTTCACAATGCTGTCCGAGCGTTAAGTTCATAATCGCCTGATAAAATTCAAAATTTGTTATACTGGTTTAAGGTACTATAATATAATTTTATTATTCAGTCAGAAGATATATAAACTTTAATCTCATTATGACAGTTTTTTGTTTTTGACCTTGCGCCGAAGCGGCTGTGTTCAAAAAGCCGTGCAAAACCGGCTGCGCCCAAATGACCTGTTATTACAAAAATTCATAAACAAAAATTCTGGTTTTATGAAGCTTGTGTAGCTCAATTTGCAAGGTAAATTAAGTAGAAGATGGATAGAGTAGGTACTGCTTAACATGAACATTTCATGTCAAGGGTCTAACCCGGGCCAAAATTGGCTCGTATAATGACAAAACACGTTTGAATATTGTATAAATCCAACTTCCAAACTAAAATCTAAGTAGTTTGATTAAATATATCCTCAAAAGCTAGTTGTTTCCTCTAGATTTGCCTTTAAATGAGTAAAATTTGCCTTTAAATGAGCCAAATTTGCCCTTCCATGATTAACCGATATGACAATCGTTCTTCGTTTTATCATTAACTATGCATTCCATTCCATATAATCAATCTTCGCAACAATCCGTAGCAATGTCCTGCGGCAAACTAGCCAGTCGTCTTGTTATCCAGGGGTACATTTCCCTCATCACGAAAAATCTCACTGTAGAGCCTCCTGCTGATAGATAGAGAACCCCAAGCGACAGAATCGCTCAGGATGCCCTTTTGGAACAAGAATGTTTTACAAAACAAGAAAATAGAGCTGCTCGAGTCTGCACAAAGCTACAAACTCGACATTATTACAATGAACGAAATACATCTCCGCAATGGAGGTAAGCCTCTATTTGTCAATTATCGCCTGTATCGCAAAGCCAAATTGAACGCCCGTGGAGGGAGTACAGCAATTTATGTCATGGTCGTTCTAAGTCACTGCACTTTGAACACTCCTGAATTGGAACGCATCGAATTCACATCAGGTGTTCAATTTCAAACGGTAATCCACGGAGCAATTAGCTTCTGGACGATTCCCCGAACGCTCGCTTCTTCCGAACGACTTGAATGCACTGCTAGTGAAGATTATCGACGATTGTTGCAAAAGAAATAAAAGCCAAGTATCCTTCATGAAATAAGTGGGTGGAAAATCGTAATGGTCGTACTTTGTTCGTAGAACCCACACCTGACGTGCTGAAACACAGTTGTCCTCAAACAAGTTACGATGGTCCACCAGGTGATCGCGATCAACAAGTGAGACTCAGATCACAACCAGATACACTTGTATTTTAGTAAAAAACGAGACGGGTCTGCAGAAGAAACGACTTTTGTGTCGTGACTGACCTTCACCGAGCATCAACGCAACGCAACGCATTTACAAAACCATCCCCTAGATAGACAGAATGAAAAAGCTGAACTGCATGGTG
This sequence comes from Ignelater luminosus, assembly GCA_011009095.1. Lineage (NCBI taxonomy): Eukaryota > Metazoa > Arthropoda > Insecta > Coleoptera > Elateridae > Ignelater > Ignelater luminosus. The sequence continues at coordinate 177,844 of VTPC01001789.1, forward strand.
ATCGGTTTCAGTCGTGCATACTTAAGATGAACCAAGCTTGCCACCAAAGAGAACGTTCTTGCAGTAGAAGTTCGTAATGCAGTTAGGGTATATCGAAACGAGGACTGAGATGCCAATTTGTGGTCGCTGGAAGTAGCAAACACCTCCTTGTGGAGAATGGCTAAAGTTCTGCCAAATAAGTGGTCTCCGATGCGTCACTGTGAACGAGACTTTGCGTATTCCAATGTCCAGAAAGGAGAAGCCTTTGCCGACAATTTTAAGCGACAATGTTCACCTAACGGCACTATTGCTAATGTAGTACATCATATAGTCACAATTAATAAAACAGTGAGGATTGTGTTGGGGAATATGACGGCAAATTTCAAATACTGCAAGCCGCCTTAGAAGAGAAGATTCGGGAGCTTATCAAAGCCACCAACATCAAAAAAGCTGCAGCTGTGTCACTTTCCATCGCAGTGAAAATACAGTTGTTTCTGCAAAACTACAGACCAATCAGCCTTCTGCCTATAGTGCCCTATAGCCAAAGGTGTAGTGCTAAGGCGTTAAATGAATCAAACGTCTTCCAGGACAAGCAGTTTGACTTCCGGCCCGGACACTCAATCGTTTATCAGTGTCACTGACGTTTTTAACAAACGACAGTCAACCAGTACGATTTTTCTAGACGTGTTGAAGGCCTTTGACAAAAGTCTAGCACCAGGAACTTTTGCATAAAAAGGCTGGTTGCAAATACCCCTCGCGCGCTCACTTAGCTGGTCACTTCTTACTTTAAGGAAAAACGCTGCTGCATGAAACCGAACGGTTCCAAATCATCATTGAGCACGCTTATCACGGGAGTTTTCAAAGCTTGCTTCTCTCGCCGGTTCTTTTCGGCATATACGTGCGAGACCTCTCGATGATATCCGTTTGGAAATTTTTAATGCGGATGATACTGAGCTGCAGGCTGGCTTCATGGTGCAGCGCCTCGTCGTTCCCCAGCCATCGAGAAACTTGAGGATTGTATTCAAACCTGGCGGATCGAAATTAATGCCGATAAGAGCGATTTGGATGACCCGACGACGCCACCGTCCACCGTCCCAATGACGACGTCACCATTGATTATCCCATTCTTCGGAGAACGGAAGGCAAGTACTTAGGTGTCACCCTTGACACTCAATTGGCTTCTCACATTGACAAGTGCGCGAATCGCGTAAAAGTGATCTCAGCTAGACTGAATCGCTTATTATACCGGCACAAGAAGTTCTCCTCCGGAAACAAGTTAAGATTATACAAGGAGACTGTTTGTTTGACACAGCTACCGTCTAAGGGACGCACAGACTGCACACGTAAAAAAACTTCTGGCATTCGATGCGCCCTGGTATATGTCCGTAATTCTTAGTTGCATTAAGACGCTGGACTAGTCACTATATCGGAGTTCGTCAAGAAGATTATGACGAAGACGATAGCACTCTGAAATGATACTGCTAAGGTAGTGGAGCCACCGCAAAAGAACAATTCTTGTGGTTAAATTCGAAAATTTGAGATTACGAAGGCGAGAGATATCAGCAGCCACCCAAGCTCACCTTGCTGAACCAACTGCAGCAATCAGCCCAATCCGTCTCTTTCTTTTCTCCCAACGCAAACGTCTGTTTGTTGGAACTCTTCTATTGTTTGTTTTGTTTCAACTTTAACAAAAGAAGTAAAAAAAGCCTGAAAAAATCAAATAAACAAAATACATAAAAAACAAATAAATAAAGAAAAACAAAAGAGATCTTAAATGATAACATTTAAAAAAGAAATTTTTTAATTCTTTTGTTTTTCGATCAAGAGATTAACTGATTTTTTGAGACTAACGCTCTCCTAGCTGCCCCGCCTGGTACACGACCAAAGGTGTCAGGCTGCAACACATCTCTTGAAAAGACACCACTTAGCAGTTGTTCTTGTCTGGGTTCTAACGTTACCTTAACAACATTTAATTAATGAAAATTGAAAACCACTGCATTGACTTTTTGTTTTAATAATATATTGAATGTGTTCAGTTTGTTATTTTAACACTGTCATTAAATTTTATTTATCTTCTTTTGTATTATTTATTACATAATAAACCACAATCTCTAACTGCTGTGTTAGCAGTTGCTGCACTTGGTATTCAGGCCCTTAAAAGAAACAGGGAAAATCATCAAGTCAATTTGGGTTTTTCGACTTTTGTACTATGCATTCACATTAGAAAGAAACATCGATTCAAGATTAATGACACTCTGTCATCTGCAGATAATCTAGACTTCTCGCAAAAGAAGGACAGTTAATCAACATAAAGGCAAATTTTACTGAAAGTTCACTTACGTCAACTCTTCATCGATATGACCCTAGACGTTTAATTGGTTAAAACACTTTGTCCTTAAATTTTTCTCTATTGTTATTTCCTTTTTTATTTTATTTGTTTTTGTGCCAAGTCAATACTGAGGTAAATTTAACTTCAAGAATTAGCAGTGGTCAGATGCATTACAATACGGTATGGACTGCTTTTGAAACAACTTGAAGTATTATGAGAAGAATGCTAAAACCGTCTAATATGCTTTGCAATTGTTTTACAGGACCCTTAAAGCATTGTATTCCTGAAAGCGCTCCCTACAGCTTAGAAACTGCTTTAAATCATCTCAGAATTCATCATAGCTGTCTACTTGCCCTGAATTTTGATTTGATCCGGAATTACTTATTTTAAGGTAAAATACCTAAGCAAAATTAATCTTCTGGATGAGTCAAGAGAAAAGGTACAAACTTCAAAATTTGTAGTTTGATTTTGTTTTCACAATGCTTTGAGTTTTTAGAAATCAAACAAAATCAAACAGGGTAACACACTTTTAATATACTTAATGTATTCAGTATTCAACTTCTGGACTGTCTGGAATATTGTTCAGTGTTTATTGTTGTTCTTAGGCCTTTTGTACTACATTACGCTTTTCTGTATTAAGAAAAATATCTCACATGTTTGATATGCAAATATACGGTTTTCGCAATTTTTTATTTTATAACTATAAGAAATCGATTAATTGTCATTTGTTTATCACATCATGAGATTTTACATAGATCACTAGTGAAAAAAGTCATCTGTAAAAAGTATGAAGGGCAACATCTGCAATTAGCATTATTCATTCTCATACAATTTGCTGTAAGTTTTTGAAGAAACTCTACTGCCTGCAATTATTAGTTGCTGTTATGTGAATGAAAAATCAAAAAGAGAGCTGCATTTAGAGAAAGGTGCACTATCTGTAAATAACAAAATCAATATTTTATAAAGCAAAGAAGAAATTAATCATAAACAACAATTAAACCGAATTGGTAATGAAGAAATAGTTAACAGATGATTTGACAGGACACAATACAATTAAGTCAATGTGGGTCAATAAACTTCAGGTAGTTTCTACAGAATTTTATAAATATTCAGTCATGCAATCATATTAAATAAATTATTCAACTAATAGTATAATAATTAAAAATAGACAGTTAAGTATTGTAATTAAAGACGGATTTTTTGTTAATTAATTATGATTACAAATATGTTTTGGTGGAAACTTCCTTTTGACAACACACAAATTATAATATTCTATAAAAGGGAAACACGGAACGTGAAGCCATCATTTTGAAGCAGTACATAAGTTGTAATATTATAAATGACGTCCCCTCGTTATTACCACTATTTATAGTACATTTGAGGTTATGCGTGGTTTAAGAGGTTTTCCAACTTTATGTCAACACCTCTTTAGAACAACACATGTTGTTTATCATAAGTGACTGCTCACATTCATGTATATATGTAAGTCGTCAAGGTACAGTCCAAAAATTTCCTTTTCTACATAAATTATTAATTAATGATAGGTTTCGTATTATATAATCTTTAATAACATAACAAAGTTATAATGTAACCCTAAATTAACATGCATTTTTAATAGAGTTTCTAGTTTCTAAAAATCAATGCCTGTAAGTTGCTCGACTGCTACACATTTTGACGTCATCAAAAATATCATCTTCTAGAAGCAAAACTCGTAACCTAAAAAAAATCTAAGCGTTGCCATTCTGAAAATGCAAAACGTGAAAGCATTTCAACAAATTCCCATGTCAGATACTTAAATCAAGACATTAATTTAGTTTAGCGAGATTCATGTCGCGTCGAGAATTCACTTTTTTTATTTTCTTATGCAAATAATCTGAATCGGGCCAAATACGAGAGAGAGTGCATGGCAGTTTTGGTAATAAGACTATTTTCTCATTTCGCCAAGACATTCCAGTAATGTAGACGCGCGTCCTACGGGACACTGAATCGATGTCGCGATGTTAGGGGGCCTGCCTTTTGGGTGGGTGAAAAGAGGGCGATCTGCAGTCGCGGAGACAAGTCGTCCCGATTGATCCGATCTCCTCATCTAGTCGCTAATTTTGCGTTCCTGCCATCTGCCCCCGTAGACCCAATCGTTCACTTGGATTTAGCAAAATCATTTACTTCACGTATTGATTGGAAACAAAATTTTCTCTCTCTCTATTGATGATTCTATTTTTAGTTCATATTTAGATTAAGACAAACTATTGATTTTCATGTTCACGGAAGGTACCTACATCTGCTTACAAAATATACAATGAGCCTATCTTTTGGTTAATCTAATAGTTTCAACAACAGTTTTTACTTTTGAATTTTACATAACAACTACACAACAATTAGCAGAAAATCCCGAATCGTTTTATTCTTTATTTTTTCTCCGAGGAAGTTATATAACTTTAACGTACTATAATGCAACGTTTCAAGTAGACTTGTTATACACGCTCTCACTTCGATCTGCAATCATCAATAATATGAAATCAGCAATTTTAAGACCCTTCATGCACTACAAAGTTCGTCTAATCAAACTTTGATACAATCAACTTGTTAAGTTTGCTTCTCTTAGCAATTTAAAAAGTCAGTCCAAGATGGTCTTTAAATGCTTGCAATTCGTCCAAAATTATTTGAAATTGATTAATTTAGTAGCTTATAATTAACTTGAAATAATTGCGAAAACTTCAGGATGCTAATACGCCGGTTTTGGAAAACAAGTCGATTGAACAATTCGTATCTGACTAACTTTAGACGAGGAAACACCTATTAAGATCAGGTAGCGATTACAGCGTTTCAATTTAAAACGAAACCCAAATAGAGATAGAAATCTTGTACTCTACCGACTCCTTCAATATGCAAAAGGTTTACCTTCAGGTCTGTAATTTCGACATTTACACACATGGAGAATGTTTTATTTACTTAGGTGACAGACCCATGCTTGTTCGTCATCGTTGATGAGCGTTTAAACGCACTCCCTTCTACCATTCAGTACAAGACACACTTGTTTACCGTCGTCACAAGACAGTATGTTACTTGGCTGTAATCCAGTATCGTTTAAAAAACCTCTTTGAATTTATTCTTTTAAAAACCTTAATTTCTGAAAATAGAGAATTATCCATAGACGAGCTATTGTGAGCCTGTTTAAGTTTTAACAGTAGCATGTAATTTTAAAGGACGATTTATTATTCAAAGAAGTCGAAGAATGTTTCTCTAAATAAAGATGGGACTTCCAGCTTGTAAAACAAATTATAAAAACAAGTTGCCTTATTGTTGCAGAAAATCGTGAAAACTTAAATCACACACCTTAATATACTTTTTGGCATTTTTGTCCTTGTGAAATGTAACTATTATAGCCAGTCAGTTAGACATCAGTATCTATTGGTCATCTGGAAAAAAGTAGACTGATATCTCAACACTGACTTTTTTGATTTAGAGTTCCTCAATTTTGTATCAGACACTGATATTGTATTATTCAAGTCTGAATCGTATCTTCAGTTAAAATTAATGACAATGACAATTTTTTAACCAACCAAGAGTATCAGTAAATTCAATTCTTTGGAAAATGGTCTTGGGTAATGAAAGCAGACTCTGAATCTGAATATTGTTGATGGATATTGGTGAGGGCAAAATAAGTCAGAATCAAAATATCTCTGAGGTAAGAAAAACAAAGTATTGACCAATATGTGATTCAAAGGTTTTTATTTTCAAATATTTTCAGGATATTTACAGTCTGTAACAATTCGTAGAAAATTGCTTGGTTTGGTTGGTTTGTAAACAAAGACATTTGGATTTTGCTCATTATTCTTAAGAAGCTCAACGTTTTGGCTTATTTTGGAACCATCAACTCTATACATTAGGATAACGTAAAGAACAGTCTGAAGATAATTTACACATAAGAAACCTTTTGTGACTATTAATTTCTAAAAGAAAATCAACGTCAGATAGTTTGTTTTCTAGTTTTCTCCTTTTTTCCCTATCCCCAAAGTAGAAATATCGAGGTCATTCCGCCTTGAGTTGTTAGTTTCTGAGGATATTCTCAATATCGTGTTCCTTGGCAATCTATCAAGTCATTTGAAGTGGCTGAAATTCATGCCTTTGATCAACTCTATAATTATTTAAGTTATTAGATCTTTTTACAGATTCCAAGAATTCCAGATAGTTAGACTAAAGAGCATTCATCACTAAATATTATTTTCGGAATAGCACTCATTTACTGCTTACTTTCAAGAATTCCAATAGGATATCTTACGATCTAGTCAGCATATTTTGAGTAACTGGTATTGCTACGAAAAAGAGGCTCCAGAAGGCCAAGAAAAAAAGTACCTGCATCAATTGACGAGGTTCCAATCTGTGTCAGCAACTTGATATAAGAACAAATTGTGCCGAAAAATATTAGAGCACGATTTTTTCAGAATTCATTTTTATTTTGGAACTTCTAGAAGTGAAAACGGTTCAATTTTGTTTTTGATCTTTAGACATTTAATGTTAATAATAAGTAAATAGTTAGATTTAACCTTCTTTACAGAGAAAACCTGGACTAATCTTAACCCATAGATTAGTTCCTGAGATCAGAGTATTTTGAGTTTTGAAAACTCTTACTTGATAAGTGGAAGCTTTTCTACATTTATGCAAAAAATAGGCTGGGTGGGTGATAATGAGTCACTGCAAGATAGTTGGGTTATATTTTTCAAAGATACGCTAACGGCAGCGCGGTATAGAAATGAAAAACTGAACCGTTTCTAGAGAGATGATGCAAGAGCGCATGTGGCTGTTGCAACAATTCACCTCTTTGCTTTAAATCTTTGTGTATGATGTCATTTGCAGATCGTTTACAGTACATCAGTTAACTGATAGAAAGAATTAAGAGTAAGACTTTTTGAAAAATATGCTTGGAGCAGTGAGAAGACGAATTCAAAAAATTCTTAGAGACTCGAAACAGGCATTTATTGTATTTGTTGTAAACATTAAGTTAGTTGTTTCCTTATTTACACATTCTGACTTTAATTTTACTTTTATGAGTCCTCCGAATGGTTTTTTCCCGATTGCTTGGTATATACTTACTTTTACATAGCAGACATAAGAAAATATCTTGATTAGCTGACGAAGGCAAATGAACCCGAAACTTAAATGCAAACTTCTGCTTCTGATAAAATAACATGAAAGACTAACAAACTAAATATTAGGAGCTCCAGTTACAAAAGTTGAAAGTATGGTTACAAACTCTTATTGTTAGATCACAAAAGGAATCTGCTATAATGCCTAGGTATCCTGTGCCCAAAAGAAAAAATCATTTCACTTAGTATTTTAGACTATCCTGCTCTTCTAAAATGTCCCAAAGAAAAGATATCTTGGCTCATCTCTGATGACGTAACATTATTAACTATATCGCAAAGCAACAGAACTACTGAGAAGCAAACCATCTGGTTTGTTAGGGCCAACTATATAGGAAGTAGAATGAGGAATCGATTACGATTACCAATGGAATTTAATGTTACCAAATGTGGCGCGAATTATTTTTTTTTTGTTCTAACAAAAGGTTGGATGTTTCGATTTCTGCCCTGCTTAGCCCCAAGGTCTCTAGTCCCCTAGTTCTCTGAGTCAGTCTGATTCTAGCTTGCTCGCTGGCTTAATCAAGCGCATTAAAAGAAGTTGGTTTAAATTTTGATTCTTTATGGACTCCACTGACATTCTCTGTAAATTTCTTAAGATTTGTAACTTATTCAGACTTTAAATGGATCAATGAAAAAACCAAGCCATGTAGTCTTTGGCAAATTTCTTTTATGATTTTAACTACAGCAACATAGAAAACGATCTTGAGTTTTTGCGATCAGTTAACTTGGTTTGTGTGGAAATCTTATTGTGACACTATTTATCTATTATGTATTCAGGCATTGCATACAATTTGTACAATTACGCAATAGATGAAGGATAGCATTAGCTGATATTCCCCCTTCCCTTTTGCAAAAGGGAGATAAATCTGAATACAGCAATCAGTTGCTTTTCCAACTCTTCACCAAACCAAATTTGATTTAACTTAGCAAAACTTTCTTTTTGCTCTTCTAAATAACTTTGTTTAATTTGGTATCTGAACTATGTGAACACATAGGTGCGCCACAGCTTCCAATCAAATAAAGCATCTGAGCTGCCTTTCTATTACAGAATGTCGTTATCATAGGGAAAATATAAGAATACCTGCTGGATTGTATAGAACGGATGTTTTGTGTTACAAACAACAAAATATTTAAAGGGCCTTTCTATGCCCATGGAAATTAGTGTTTATTTTGACAAATCATATCTACTAGACTACCGAACGTGATGCGAAGAATTTAGAAAAGATTTATGAAAACCCCGTTAAGATTATTTTATTGTCTAACAATAATTTTTAGCTGTAAACTGTTTTTAAGTATCAAAAGACACTTTAAGCTATTCTTGTTAGGTTTATCGAATACTACAATTCTGACTATTTAAAAAGATAATTATGGCTGAAGATTTTTAACTTAATAGAAGTTGTACAGGAAAGTGTTTCATTAGGGAAAATTTATTAAATCATGTACTAATAGGTTCCTACCTAATTGCCTGGCTGAAAACATTCACATTCAGCATTCTGGTGTTACGTACCTAACATAGACAAATGCTCAGAATTTGATGCTATTGCTGATATTTAAAGGCAAAATACTTAAACTAAAAATTAAATTCTCTATTTAAATTTAGATGGAGCAAAACATGGACTTTACTGACTCTACATTTCTTTGTGAATCTATTACGAAGTAAACAATTTTGAGGTAGTGACGAACCATTAGTGCCATACTTTGCTATACAACAAGTATATATTCGAGGGTGGTCTGAAAAGTTTCCGACCTCAACGTGAAGATGGCAGCACTCGTAAATAAAAGCTACTGAATTTCGTTGTTCATCTATTGACAGTTGCTCACCAAAGTTTCAGCCATTTTGGACGCGCAGTTTTTATGTAACAGTCGTTTGAGTGAGTTGATGTGAGTTTTTTTTGTGAAAATGGACAAAATCGAGTATCGAGCTGTCATTAAATATTTGTTTTTGAAAGGCAATACGCCTTGGCAAATAAAAGATGAGTTGGATTCTGTGTATGGGGACTCTGCACCATCATTTACCACAGTGAAATTTTGGGCTGCTGAATTTAAACGTGGCCGTAAGAGCGTGGGATACGATGAACGTTCGGGACGTCCAAAAACTGCAACTACCGACGAAAACATCGCCAAAGTTCACCAAATGGTGCTAGACGACCGCCGAATTAAAGTGAGAGAGATAGCAGAGGTTATGAACATGTCAAAAGAACGTGTTTGTCACATATTAAATCAACATTTAGGCATGAGAAAGCTTATACGCCCGAAACAAAAATACAGTCCAAACAGTAGACTGCAAAGGGGGAAC